>CAJNSZ010000036.1:210173-241412 GCA_905329745.1 Rotaria sp. Silwood2 | reverse complement strand
CCCAGGCGTTTCGAAATATACTCATTCGATGCAGCGTGAAAAACTGCACCGAATGAATATATTTTCAAACATATTATATAAAGGATACTAATGGAAAACAACTGAATTTATTGTAAAAAAGACCACTTTTTTCTCCTATAAAAACTGTACAAAATGCCGATTTTTGGGTACTTTATTTAGACAGTTTTCAGTGAATTTCAACCTAAGAATCCTGTTTAAAATTTTTTAGTATATACAGTTTTGTAGAGCTCGACGAGCTCTATCGAACCATGTAAAAATATCCGAGAAAAACATTTTACTCCATTTTTGAATTACTAGCACCTTCCTTTTCCACCCCGAAAAATGTATAAAATTTCTGAAAGTTTCTTAAGTTCAATATTAAAAGGTTTACATAACCCTTACTATTTAGCATCAATAAATCTCATTTTTCACGGGCTTTCATTTGGTATAAAATTCATCATATCACCTATTTGAAATTATAGCGTTACCCCCTGGAATAATATTTTTTCCAACCGTGTATATCATCTTTTTTGGCGTTATTACAATAGCACTAATAGATTCAGATACCGATCATCGAATATTTGAAGTATGTCTAGCTATATAAGAAAATTTTGTAGATCTGTTCATGATACGAATTTGAGAGATCATATAATGTTTTCAATTGGCATAAATATAGAAGATCGAAACTGTGTGAGATTAAAATTTATAATTGTCTGGTGCATTTTATTCTTTTATTGTAAAATTTGTAACGTGATTTTTGACTCGATTAAAGATAATGTTTTGTAAATTTAATAAATCGATTAACTGATATATATAATATCAACCACATTGCTTATTATAGTCTATTATTTCGATGATTATATATCGGCGACTTTTTTTATAATTATTGTTACCGTATTTACATTCAGCAATATGATTGGATGCACATTTTCCTTCCTCTAACTTACATTTTCAATTTTTCTTTCTTAAGTGTTAACCTGTCTGAACCTGAAGTTTTTGAAAACGATGTTTATAGAAGACGAGGAAAACTGATTCAGTTTTTCAGTCCTTCTGAGCAGAAATATACTCTGATTAGTGTTAACAGTACTTTTTTATTACTACTTTACTACGATATCCAATACACTGACTACATATTTTCAGATCCGACTCAAATTGAATTAACAATTGAGACACTTAGTACTAAGTAGTATCCCAAAGTTCTAGCATACATCGGTGTTTTCTTCGGAAAAAATGAGTTTTTGGGATATAAGCTATGATTATTAAAAAATAGCATCAACTTTTGCTCGAAGATGCAAGCATCGATTTATCTGACATTTTCCGCATACATTCCCTTTATAGTTAGCATATGTGTGGAAATTTCGGATCAGTTGTTGATGCTCTAGTTAAGAGAAGCAATACGAATGAATTCATTCACTCGATACAGTCTCTATAGAAAGATAATTATTCATTGATCACTTCTTCCAAATCTATCACTTTCACTGATCGTATTTAATGAGTAAACCAATCAGATCATGCGACAAGTATTTCAATTGTGGGAGCACATTCTTTTCTTGTATAGAACTTTTCTTTTCTCATTTTTTTTTCTTCTTCTGTGTGTATTCTTTTTATGTTGTTCTGAAGTCTCAATTTCTGTTCTCCTCATTTTTCTTATTTCTCTCAATATTCTTCACTATAATCTTCACTTATCCCATCTCATCTCTTTACTGTTCTTCTTTATACGAGTGCCCTATACTTGGTCTGTCTCTATTCTACTCTCGAGCAAGTTCCTTATGCTTCACTCTGTCTAATTTAACGCAATTCATTCTACGATAATCAAGTTAAATGTAGCAAATATTCTTCTTCACTTTCATATTGATAAAACTCACAAAACACCTAACACACAACCTTTTTCTGTTGTTCCAAATCAATTTCTAAAAAAAATATGTACTATTAGGAATACTCAGACAGAAATAATTTACAAATGTGAAGAAATGATTGATGCTGGATGTATCAAAGCATAGTATTCATAATAGAGCTATACCATCAATATGGTATTTAGAAGTTTATGTGAAACAAATAGACTCGTAGTTACGTCCCCTAATAGATTCAATAAAATTAAAGCGACGATTATAAATAAGTTCATTATTTTATTTTTATATGGAATAAGAGCGTGAAAGTTTCGATGCGTTCAACACGTCACTTTCAAACATAAATGAACTACAAGAATATTTTCTTTATGTTGAAAAACATTTTTCTGATTTGAATTTTCTAATGATAGCATTAAACAGCAAAAAAGTTTGCGTGCAATTTTAAAACTATTTCTGTACGGTTGAAAATGATGTCTGGGATAAAGTGAAACATCATGAGTTTACCGAATAACAAGGGAACATATTTAGGTGTTCAAGCCGTTTAGACTTCATCTTTTGGCGACAAGTAGACCTCAATGAGCTATGAAAAATCTGAAAAGGATTCGTCTCCTCTCTCCTCTCTGTTCCTGAGATATCGAGTTATGAAGTAATTCTCTTCATAGCATCGAAGAGTTCGAGGAAAGCCGTACTGTCGAGTTTTGATTTGAAACTTTGTCCACATCAAGATCTCATGTACACTAGACTGTATACAAAATTTTAGAATTATCGAGCAAAGCGTTGGCTGCATATGAATTTTTTAAAGTAGGGGTGTTGTTTTACAGAGATTGTAGAAAACATGAATATTTTGAAACATTCATATGCAGTGAACGTTTTTCTTGAAAATTCTAAAATTTTGCACACAATCTGTGTACATAAGACCTTGATATGGGCAAAACTTCAGATCAAAATTTGACAGTACGGCTTTCCTCGAACTATTTGGTGGTATGAAGAGAATTATTTCATACCTTGATATCTTGAAAACAGAGGCGGGGGGGGGGGGGGGGGAGTCCTTGTCCGCTTTTCATACCTCATTGAGGTATAGTTGTCGCCAAAAGATGAAGTCTAAACGGTTTGAACACCTAAATATGTACCCTCGTACGAACTACTGTTGTCATAGTTCTTAATTGAATTTGATTGATTTCTCAACTATATGAAAAACAATTGTCTTATATTTCTTTTTTAGTATACAATATAAAAACAAACAAATATGGATGAAAACGTTGAAACAATTGTGGAAGATACCGGTGTCCAGCCGGTGGAGATTCCAAGGCTCGAAGCACAATACATTTTTATCTCTGATAGGATCGTTGATGGAAAAAAAAAGCCGTCATCGATTGTCTATCAGGATGAACGATATGAAATTGGTAAAAATATTCTACAACTTTTTATTTGCTATCTGTGCTTTAATATACAGCTTTACACATAAATTTTTCGTCATACTAAAATAGTTGAGAAACTTATATATCGCACATTGTAGAAAAAAGTAATTTATCAAACAGAGAAGTCGTGTGCATCGTTTATCAGTATTATAATAGTTCGTTCAATGCTCATAATTTGTTTGTTTCATCCAACACAAAGAATTGAAAATTTTCTTTAGTTTCAACTGAAACTTTTAAGTATGAGTGACTTTCATCAAATATTTTTCTTGTAACTTAAAAATGTCAGCTTTCTATGCTCAATCAAACTTCAGTTTTAGCTAGCAGCAAAGGTTAGAAGAGTTTTTAAGGATATTTCCAAGATTTTTTCATTGTTAGAAACATAGTGGTAGGAGTGATCTACATAAAAACCCAAGTTTTGTGGAAAAATATATTTATAGACACAGAGTTTTTAAATTCAAGTTAGTTCATTTCTTAAGAGCATTTTGCTGAATTTACTTTATGCAACCAAAAAGGAAACATATTTCTGTCAATACTAAATTATTGCTCGTTCAGAAATATAGTGTCTTCTACTGCTTTTTGAATAACTCAAGAACGCAAATAATTAGAGACTTACAATTTTCTCCAATCGAAAGAGAAGTGACAGGGAGACGTCTTTTTGTGCTATTATTGTATAAAACGAAATCATTTTAAAATCAGTCATTTCTGCAAAATATTACAAAAAATGTTTAAAAATGGTCTGTCACTCAAATGAAATTTTGACAAAAAATAAAAAAATATGCTTAAAAATTAAAAGCAATCCATATTTTTCTTGCGACTCAATAGGCGATTTTATTTGTTCAACATTAGGATGTGGGAGGATAATCATTCGAATTATATCTTGAATTATAGATATGAATTGCTTCTATTTAGATCACATGTTAAAACCAAAATTTCATCGGAATCACAGATCGTTTTCATGCATTTGTTGTAATGTTTTGTAGAAATGACTGATTTTAACATGATTTCGTCTTGTACAATATTGGAGAAACGGATCTCCCTGTCTCCTCCTTTGATTGATGAAAGCTGTAGACCTTTAGCTGTTTGCGTTTAAGAGTTATTCAAAAAGCAGTGGAGGACACTATATTTTGATATGGACAATAGTTATAAAAATATTTGATTGAATATAAATTTTAGCTATAAATTAATCCTTACACCCAACAAGTTTCGATTTTTCTTACTAAGAATTATGTTTTGAGAAAAATGATAAGTAACCTTATCAATCGTCCCTCTCAATTTATAATGAAATTCCTTCTCTTGAATTGTCACGTAGCTGAATGAAAATAGCATTTAATGCAATCTTTTACGAAATCCATATTTTGTGAAACAGGATCTAAAAGAACTGTTGAAGTCTGTCACAGTCTATGACAGAGAGGTGTTGCTAAGGTGTTTGTTATGGTCTGCGATTGTATATCAACAAAGATTATCACGATCTGTGAGTGAGAATGTAGATTCAAATTTCTTTCTCTATACGACAGATGCTTTAGCAACTCTCCCTATCTCAGGCCGTGATCGATGTTACTGAAATACGATCGCAGATAGGGATGCACCGGAGACGAAAATTGGTGCACTGGTAACCACAGTCGAGCAATAGTCACTTCACCGGCTATAGGTATGAACCGGTAACCGAGATTCACCGGTATTTATCGAAATTCACCTGCGAATACCCATGAGATATTAGGAAAGATAAATTAATGTGACATTACCACTTATGGGATAGCATTAAGTTTGTGAATTTGATTCTTTCGTCAAGGAATAACTGTTGGAGGAAAATCATGATTTTTTATAAAGTTTGATCAAAGGCCTTTGAGCTCGAAGAACCCGCGCCTGTAATCAGTTTCTCAGAATTGTTTGCTGGATCTCTCGGCTAAATGTCCTAAAAATAGCCTTTTCTTGACTGCGGGATCAAATATACATTTTAGAGAAATCAATTACAGATTCGGATTCCTCGATCCCGAAAGCTTTTGATTGAAATTTATGCCACATCGTGATTTTTCTCTAATAGCTATTCTTTCATGAAAATACCAACTACACGAATTTTCTGTGATCCCGTTACTTGGTAACTGATAGCGGCGCTGCTACCGTTACAGGGTAGCTGGCAACTTTTTCGTTACCAATTATAAGGGAATGTAACTGTATGATAACAATGGCTCCCCAGCCCTGGTGAATATGGTGAGTATGGGAAAATAGAATCTAGGACACTTGCTCGCGAGACAGTAGCCCGTCGGAAAGATGCCCGCAAGACACTTGCCTCTATGACGCTTGTCATCACCCACACCCTCACGATTGTCCATTGCGGGCACGTGTTGCACGAGCAAATGTCTTGCGGGCATCTGTCCGGCGGGCAAATGGTCGTAACCCGGGAAAAATAATGAGGAATATCGATGGACGCTGGTTAATAATGATGAAAGTTAGTAGATGCCAGGGAATACCAATGAATAACGGTTAGTAATAGTGAATATCGGTGAGTGACAGTAAATACCATTGCTGATCCGAATTGATCATCAGTTAGAGCCAGTGAAACAATGACAGTAAACCGGCGAATGATCGTCTTCATCACATCCCTAATCATAGACCGTATATTGATAACGTCTCATTATAATACATGAATTGCTTATCGCATTTTTGTGGGAATAAGTAAAATGATAGTGCAGAAATATGTCACAACAGAGACATAATAAAAAAAGCTCCGTGTGATTAGGAACAGCGGCTACAGAAATATTTCACAATTTAATCCGGCGACGATTGTACTAACAGCTTTTTCAATACTAACGAGTTTCTTAACTCGTCATTACAATAAATTTAGTTTCCAAGTGATGATAGTCACTCAAAGAACATTATATTTAATGCTTGTTCAAGCGAAAGTAAGAATGTTTCAAAAAATGAGGCAACACTGAAGTCGTGATAAAATTTTGTGAATTTTGAGCTTTGAAAGATTTGCAGAGCTAACAGTAGAAACTTGGAATTAGAAATCCAAGAATCATGTTCAGAGCCGACTCTGATCAGTTATAATCACTTTCTACTGACACTAATAATATTCAACCACGCGATTCAGGTGTTGTCTTTCCGCTTTTGAGTTCTTATGGTTTTCTGGTTCTAACTGTTCCTATATCATTCTTCTAGACAAGAAATGCTAAGAACTGTTGGGACGAAGACTAAATTGACTGTATGAGAGTTACGATTCGTACTCCTCTTGAGAACAATGCTTTTCTGCTGAACTGTTAGCAATTCATCTAGTGTAATCGAGCGATAAGTTCGCTGTGTTAAGCACACTCGAATATTCGAAACAACATTTGCCAATATAATTTGACATTATCTTGTGAGTAGGGATGAAGTTAAGATCTTGAGGGATATTAATGAGGATGACTGTGAATGTTAAAGCAAAAATATGAGAGACGTGAGTTGCACGAGTAAGTGCACGACGACGTTTAGGCTGAAGTTGTGCTTGCATGCATGGGTGTAAGAGACGGTACAGGTGAACTAGAGTCTTGAATTCACCTTCCCATTCTCATAAGCGTATCTGAATACCATCTATCCTCACAGCTTAAAAAGTATCTTCGAATTCTTTAAGTTTCATAGACTATTGCAGATTTCTTAAGTTCTTGGTGTTTGTAGAGTTTGTAATTTATTTATGATTCTGTTTCATTTTCCGTAATGGCTATTAAGTTTTTGACTTATGTTTCAGTTCCGAAGTTCTTAAATGTCTAGAATTCACGAAAATTGGTTATATCGCTCGTAAGACAAGAAATCCATTCAGTAAAGCGATGATAAAATGTCTGTTACTTGACAAATTGTACGTGTTCTAAGGAAATGAATTCTAGTATATCTTGAATTGGAAAAAAGCTGTCTCAATAAGAGGCTTTGAGTCAGTCAATCTAATATCTCTTTGTGTCTATCTTAACAAATATTCTATATAAAAAAAAACTAACATTGAATATTGAAACTTACTCGAATAGTTTATGATGTCAGTGACCAGACGTTAGCTGGTGCTCTCATATCAATAACTTACTTTATTCTTTCACTCTTTCTTTCATTTAAACGAATCGGAGCAGTAAAATATTTGACCATGAAAGTATACTCGAAAATGCATCGAAATATCGCTCCACCTAGTATTAACCAATAACTCAACGTATTGCGAATTTTTCGTGCTTACTTAATTACCATAACTCTCTTCTACATGAATTATTGCAGCGGTATACTTCCTTTAGAAAAATGAATACGCAAAAGTAAAATGTTTGAATGAATTAAACATTTTTTCCTTTTCGATGATGAAAAGAAGTGAATAAGGTAGTAGTTACGTTGTTTTTCTTTACAGAATTTGTTTGAAAGACCTCATTTTTTTAAATAAATTCTAAACGATGCTCATACTCATATATCAATTTAGTTGATTCTCAAAAGAACTTATAAAAAATATTTAATCGTTCAAAACACGAATCTTGTTATCCCTAAAATAAAAATCTTGCCTCTCATCCCAGTCACTACCGATCTTAGAAATTTTATTTGATAAATAGCTGAAATATTTTGTCAAGCATCACTCATTTGCTTATTAGCAACAAAATAAATACTGTAGGTAGGCATGCACTGATAAGGGAACATTCCCAGGTGTCGACATGCTTTTCGGTCGAAATTTTGCGCATCTTGTAGCCCTTAGTGAACTATACCTACCATTAAAAAGGTTCAGGTTTCTGACATGTTTCTGCCGAGATATGAAGTTTTTAGTGAATTTTCTCTATAGTGCCCAACTTTTGCAGGAAAGCTATATTTTTGAATTTTGATCTGAAACTTTGCCTACGAAAAGACCTCAATTAGGCTAGCATGCATAAAAAATTTCTGAACTCTTGAACACAGTCTCTTCGAGACGTGGAACTGTCATGGTACAGATCCTTTTCAGAAATAATATATATAGTATGCATGTTTTTTGAAAGCTACGTATCTCGAAGAGACTCTGTCCAACGGCACTAAAATTTTCTATACAAGCTAGTCTAGCTGAGACTCTTATGTAAGTAAAGTTTCAGATCAACATTCAAGAATATAGCGTTGCTGCAAAAGTATGGCACTATTGAGAAAATTCAGTAAAACCTTCATATCTCCGCACGAACATACCAGAAGCCCGACCTTTTTTAATGATAGGCATCGTTCACTAAGGGCTACAAGGTGCGCGAAATCCCAACTGAACAACGTTGCAACACCTGAGAATGTTCCTTCGTGAGCCCCAGTCCAAACCTGATCGAGTCAGGGCTCGACCAACCCTGAGCCTAACCGCGCCCGAGCATAAAAGAACGCGAGCACGACCGATTGTGAATCTAAGTGAGCTTACGCTCCACCGACCTTGAGTCTGCCGAGCCCAAGCCTGGCCGAGCCTGAGGTCCATCAAGCTCGAGGTGCTCGACTCGATACATGCCTAGTTGGAGAATGTGGAGTTTGGCTGTGGATGAGGATGAGATTCAATGAATATTCTCAGCCTCTGTCGTTCTCATTCTCGTCTGCAACTACTCTCCTTCCTATTCTGACCCGCATCCACACCTTCGAGATGTTTGCACCAATATGCTGAATTGATTAAAGTGCTTTCATTTGTAAGTTTGTTTGATGAAATTAAAGTACATTGCTGAATTAAAAGTTATTTATTGTATTCAGGTTTTAATTATTTTGATCGTATGAATGGATCGAGAGTCGAATTCTTCTTCTGTTCCATCAAAATCAAAATCAAAATTCCAATTCCGATTTGACAAAGTCTGACCTTATCCATATTCCAATGTAGCTAGAGACACATATGGATATACAGATATATATTTGCACACATTTTCCTTGTTTTCCTACTTTTCTTCCCTTTTTCTTTTGTCTCATTTTTCGCTCAACTGTTGAACCTGTAATGTCTTAATTTTTCTAATCAACTATAATAAATAGTGCTAACATCTATAATCGAAAAGTAGTTGTTTTAAATTACTATTCCTGTTTCACTGATTGACTGAGTCTTATCTCAAGATAGAACTAGTACGGATCGAATGTTCCAAACAATTCTGTCTATGATCAAATGCTATTCCATAGCGCAATGAAGTTACAAAAAAGGACAGGAACCTAAATTTTAATCTAATACTAAGCCTAAAAATGATCTGTTTCTATCTTTTATAGGACAACAGAGAATTGGCTTAGGCGTCTGTGCCGTTTGTCTCGATGCTGCAAATGAGGGTTTTTTGGTCTCCTATGAACAAGATTCACTTTCCTGTGGTCATCCAATATGTTCTATGTGTGCTGCGTGTATCATGTCGTTGCCAGAAGATAGATGCTTTTGTCCATTTTGTCGTCGACAAATCGAAGAATTCGTGTATCCTAAGTTCACTTAATCGTTCAAAAACAGCTTAAAACAATAAACTAAATGAAAATATAGACTTATCCAATATAATTGATCCATCAAATTTGAAATTGAGATGCATGAGGATAAAAATTTATTATATAAAATTCGTATCCGAATGAAAAAGTAACGAGATAAGTAAGGGTTATATAATGTACCGTTAATATTAATGGGGAAGATTTATCCACCAAACTCATAAAATTTGAGCTGACATTTACGACTCAAATATTCTAAAACAAAGCAGATACTTTAACGCAATAGTCATAAAAGATGATTGTTAAAGATAAAATCCTTTGTGACGTCTATATAAAAAGGACTACTTCGCAATAATCAGCGATCGGAGTAGTTTTGCAGAGTTATCAATATAGATGCAACGGTGATGACGGTTGTCAACCTGTCTACCGTCAACCTCTGCCATCGTTAGTGTCTTGTGAGAACGACTCCTCTTGACTTTTGTTACCCGTTATCATGCCCGCATCTTCATTCGCGTAACGTCTTCGGGATTCTTATCACGATCCGATTTTTTATGTTTGAAAAAAAAAAAAAACTATCATATCAGACATTAGCTTCCGTTAACATCGCACTTTACGCAACGTGAGATGGTCTTAAATTAAAAATAAAGTTATCATTGGCCGTACATTTTAGTAGACTAAATCAATTATTAGTTATGCGTTAAAATTTAGTGACGTTAAGTTAAGAAAATAAGTTTCTTCATCAATTGAACAATGGTAAAGAGAAGAAAAAATAATAGTACATCAACAAGACCAATGAAAAACGGAAACATTCAAGAGAAAATAATAATAATGGCGTATTACCAGACAATCTGAATAAGAGTTCTTTCAAAGATGATACTCACAAAGAAAGTAATAACTGCGATAATTGAATTACAATTTAAAAAATAATCAATGAGCTCTTTAAATTTTATTGATAGATATTTGTTATTTTTCTTTTAATTAAAAAGTGATGCAAGTCTTTGGAATCGTGTCGCAATCTATTTCTCAACAATTCAATATCGAATTTACTTCAGCATCTTTTACTGGGAAGAGCAAAGTTTGAAGAGTATTTGGATAAAAAAATTTTCGAGAACACTTATTTTTAATATTGTTCGCATGCCTGAAGTCTTCACGTGGATTTCTGTCCCCGATTTCCGCGGGTAATGAGACGAGAAAATACGCAAAAAAAAAGTTCTCGCAGAACACTAGTCATCCCATCACCGGTGCACCGATGTCGAAGTACTATAGTGGTTGCTACTAAAGATGAACCAATTTCAATTCCGATCATTTCTAATTCAATCCGACCGATTCCAAGTCGAGAGTCGAGAGTCGAGATTGAAATTCGTGCCTCTCTAGCGGCTACGGTTTATCAGCGATTTATGGAAACTGATGGTGTGGGTGTGTGGGTGTAGAATGTTGGTCTTCTCTTCACCAAATTCACACTCATACCCACATCCACACACTCATACCCTTGCATGAAATTGCTCGCAAAAGAAGAAATGGCTACGGAGTAAGCGAAATTTATCGTTGAAAATGTTATGATGTTATTGCCAATGCCATAAAAATTTTAGTATGAAGAGGCGATACTGAAAAATCTTCAGATACTCAAAGTAATCACGACCTTGCTAAAAATCTATCACATCTAGCTTCAGAATTTTCAGAAAAAAAGAATATTTAATCGATTGAAAAAACCAATAACATCAGTGCTACATAAAATAACTATTTTTAAGTATATTGTGTAATAAAGGTAATCAAATTTAAGTGTAATATGATCATTTTATATTATTACCTCGACGTATTTTTAGATGATGACTAGCTAGCAAGTTAATCTTTGTTCGATGCAAGGATTATTTTCAGCATGAATATCACTGATATCAATCAACTCTCAGGAATAACTTGAAATAAAATAAAATTTTCTATTTCCATCGAATAACTTCTTCTCAATGACGAACACTGAAATCTTCTATCGATAATTTCGACTTATCTTACCGAACAATAAATCTGATTATTTTTCAGAATATATTTTATTGTATAGGTACTTAATTTAGTATACATAAATATTTGTTATCGTTATATTGTTCAAAGTTTTTAGGTATCCATAGTATATAAACGAATATAAATCCGAGTATACCCAAACAAAAAAAAAATATAAATAGATGTCAAAGATATATACTTATACTAACATGACTAGACCAACCAATCAATTAGAATGATATTGAAATATAAGACTCTTTTTATATGTATTTATATATATATATGTATGAATTAAAAAAAGAAGGTATGAAATAAAATACAAGGTATGAGCACACATTTTGCTGAGTAAGACAAGAGACACTGTTTCAAAATGCATATCAAAATGGTAAAGAATGCAAATAAAAAGAACTCTTTATAAAAAGAAAAAGAATAAGAGAGAATATATCAATTTCTCAAATACTGTATTCTCTGGATGTTGAACTAGCAGCCGATGAGGATGATGTAGATGAATGATTAGGATAAATCATATTGGAAGAAGCAAGAGGAGGAGGAGGTGGTGGTGGTGGTGCATCAATTGAATCATACGTTAAATATGTTGATTGTAAATCTGCTATTGGTCTTCTCGTTAAAGCTTGTACAGTCTTTTTTAAATTATAATGATTTGATGAAGATGATGATGCTGCAGGGGAATGAAATGTTTTTAAATGATTCGGTTGTTGTTGAATATTATCATCAACACTACTAATCGATTGATGTATACCTACAAGAACCACTGTTGCTGATTTATTATTCGCTGATGATTGTTGTCGCTGTGTCGGTACAGCATAATCAACACTTGTTGAACTTAAACTTGATGAACGATGTTGTGCTGTTAGAAGAGGACGTGCAACACCATGTGCACTTGAACTTGATCGTGATAAATCATTACTTCCATAACAACTATCTTCTGAACTTCCACCACCAGCTGAACGTTTTATTTCATCATATGCTTCAATATGATGATGTCCAGTCAATTTCTAAATAAAATAAAAAAGATTATGAAACTACATATAAAATATGCCATGTTGTGCTGATGCCATTTCAAGTTAATTAGCTTCGGATATGTCTGAGATGCGCGTTTGCACTTTTACACATAAATATTCTTCACAATTCATTTCCCCGGATGTCTAACAAGGGACATAGGCTAATAGAAAGTAATTGCATAATCAAAAACTAAAAGAATCATGATCAAGTGAATGTCTCCATTTTTATTTTATTTTTTTTACATAGATGATTATTTATTTCAAATGTTAAATAGTAGCCTAACCTTTTGATAGAATTTGTCTCAATATATACGGATTAAAATGACAATCTTCACACATGGTTAGATTAAAATACACAAAAGATGACCTTTAGAACAAATTAAATAACATGATATGACATAACTTACATTAGTTGTTGATATTGTCGTAAGAAGTTTATCAGCATCAGTTGATTGAAGTAATTCACATGGTTTTTTTAATGATGATCGATTTAAATGTTGACAACGTTTTTGTTTACAAAAACAAGCTATTAAAATTCCCATTGTTATACTAAATACTAATGTTAGAATAGTTGATATAATAACAACAAGGATTATTTCACGTGTTAAAATTGTATCATATTCAAATGAATATTCTTTTTGTTGAATTTTATTTAATAAATGTTGTGAATTTAATGATGTTGTATAATATAATTTATTAATATATTCTCCAACTTTAATATTAATAATTATTGTTGAACATTTTGGATTTAATTCATTTTGATCACATACTTTTATTGTTAAACGATGATGTCCTTGAGGTAAATTATTTGATTGTGCATATATTGTTCCATTAAAATAATTTATTTGAAAATATTCATGTTGATTACCATCAATAATTGTATATGTTAAATTTCCATTCATATAAGAATCACGATCATGTGCAACTATTGTTGTAATTGTAATTATTTTTGATTGACTTGTTTCTAATAATTCGCTTGGAATATAAACAGCTGATAATGGTTCAATTACTGGTGTATTATCATTAACATCAATTAATTCGATTGTTATTGTTACACGATCTGAATGAAGATAATCATTATCTTTTGCAATAACATATAAACGATGTATTGAATGATTTTCATAATCAAGTAATGCTTTTGTACGTAATTGACCATTTAATAAATCTATTTCAAATACATCTTGATCATCAATACATGTTAATTCATAATGAATAGTTGTATTTGCATCAAGATCTAAAGCTTTTATTTGACCAATTAATGTACCAACAGGTATATTTTCTAATACACGAAATGAATAAGAATCTCGTTGAAATTTTGGTTTATTATCATTTAAATCATTTATATAAACAATAAATGAATGTAAAGTTTCAAGATGTTTTGGATTTTTACCATGATCACTTATATTTAATATTAAATCATATTTTGATTGATATTCATAATCAAATGATATATTTTTTCCAACAGAAAGAATTCCAGTTATTGGATCAAGTTGAAAAAATCGAGAATTATTTGACAGAATAAGAGAATAAGTTAAAAAACTATTTGATGTATTTGCTGCATCAAAATCATGAGCATGAAATTGAATAAGTTTAATATTAGGTAAATTATTTTCATTGATACTTATTGGAGTTGAATATGAATCAAGTATTGGAGGTGAATCATTTATATCAAGAAGAACAATTGTTATATCTTTTCGAGTAATTAATGATGGTCCAATACCTATAAATAAATAAGATTCAATAGAAATAAAAAGCTATTAGCGCAATTTATGTAGAATGAAAAATGTGAAATACGATATAAATGCTGTTGAGAATCATAGAGAGACGAGGGTATTGCTAAGCTGTCTATGATGATCAATCAATCTCTCGAACTAACCTTGATCTCGTGCTTCAAATGTTAAACGATACTGTTCTTGTTGTTCTCTATCAAGTCTTCCAATAACTGATAAACTATATAAATCATTATATTGTTCATTTAATTGAAATAGATTTGTATATGTTAATAATTTTAATTGTATTTTATCGTTAATTGAATCTTTATCACTAACACTTAAATGAAATAAACGTGTATTCATTGATTGTTCTTCATCAATATAATAAATATGTTTACGTGGATCAATTTTATTAGATTCAATATCTGGTAAAATAAAATCAATATCTGGCGGACAATCATTGACATCAAGTATATCGATTTGAACTTGTGTATAAACATTAATTGCATCGGGACCATTATCACGACCACGAACATTAAAACGATAATTTGTTTCTTGTTCATAATCTAATAAATGTATTAATTTAATAATACCAGTTGTAATATTTATTTCAAATGGAAATAATGATAAGGGATTATTTGTTATAATTGTATAATTAATTAAAGAATTTAAACCTTCATCATTATCATAAGCATGTATATGAAGAATATCTGTACCAATTGGAGTATTTTCTTGTAATTTAATATAATAATGTTCATGTTCAAATTTTGGTACATTATCATTTGAATCAAGTATATGAATATCAAGTAATAATTGTCCTGTAAGTTCGCTATCACTAGCTAAAATTATCATTTTATATAAATTTCGTTTTTCACGATCAAGAGTTTTTAATAAACGTAAACCAAGTTGATTTTTCGTATGTAAATTAACAATAGAAAATGTTTCAAAAATGTCTTGATCATTTGATTCATTAAATGATATAATACGATATTCAATAGAATCTTGATAATCAAGATCCGTTGCTGATGGAAATGATGATATATAACCAATATCAGTATTTTCTGATAATCGAATATGAAATGTTGTTACAGGAAATATTGGTTGATTATCATTTATATTTATAATTGTTATATCTAATGATAATATATCAATAGTTTGTGATGATGCTATAATTTCTAATGTTAATATACATCGTTCACAATTACATATATGTGTTTGACATAATTCTTCACGATCGATCATACGTTTTATAGAAATACGTCCTGTTAAAGAATCAATAATAAAAAATGAATTATGTGGACTTGAATCAGATAGAAAAGAAAATTTATATAAATTCGATGATGATGAATAAACACGACTTAAATCGTATATAGATGTACCAATTGAACTTTGTTCATTTAATGATATTGGTGTTAGACGTTGAATTGCTGTATAAATTGGTTTAAGAAAAAAGAGAAATAATAAAAATTGAATAACATACATTGCTATACTAAATCTAGGTAAAGTAAAAAAAAAAGAATGAATGAATGAATGAATGAATGAATGGACAACATATAGCTTTACATGATTAATCCCTATTCTAATGAGTTAAGACCTGAACAAAGATCAACCTATAGAGTTAGTTGATGCTAACAAAAAGAAGCTGATTGTACACCGAGAAAAGAGAACAACTGAATTGTATACACTTTTTTTCCTTGGTGTTGAAGACAAAGAAAGAAAGAAAAAAAAAGAAAAGACACTACAGGGAGAGATAACATAGATGCGCACATGAGCACAAATTCACTGAGGGTGTGTTTGTGATTAGAGATTTTAATGAACAACTTGGTCACGCACCAATTTTTTTTTGTTGCTTTGGACTCTTTACTGATGCTGCTCAGTGAGATTGTATCGATTCGACGCATATACGTTTATATCTATATATACATATGTATCTATATTATACATATACACATAAATCGATCGTTGAGCGCTCCACCCAATTTTCGAATTAATGACCGATAGCCTACAAGTGTGAATGTTTCATCAACTATCGTGATGTCTTTCTTTCTTTTTTTTTGTTCTTGTCTCTCATTTAGCGCTTGTAAACAAGTTAAAGAACAACAAAGAAGAAAAAAACCTGAATAAGGATGATAGATGTGTATGTGTATATACAAACTTGTATACTACTACAAAGTGACTTCCTTTCCGGAAGACTGAATGCATGCGCATGAGAATCCTCGCTATGAATGTTTGTGTTTTTATATGCTATAGACGGCAAGGATTAGAACGTTGATGATGATGATGATGATATAGTCATGATTGATTTTTATGTAGCCGACAAACGTTAATGGTGACAAATGAAACGTCAAACAGTGTTAAACTCAGCACATCAACGTCAATGAATTTGAAATAGGATCAAATTATCGACGGTAGCGAACTTAGGAAATATAAGCCCTGATGGACAGACAGACAGACAGTTTCAATTCGGTTGTATACATAATTATATACACGCATGTTGGGTCATTATGTAAAAGATGAATTCAAAGACTTATTTATTAGAAAACAACGGAAGACACTACTATAATTATATACTTGAAAGAAACATATAATGACCAAGGATACCACACGCACTCCTCTAATTACCAGAATAAGTCAATGTCAACAGAATGATGAGATTTGCCTGTTCAATGATGTTACCATTTTCTCTTTTTACTTTATTTTTATGTGTGACATATAGAAGATTTATACATTCATACGAACAATGCAACTACTATCGCTTATCGCTTGATTAAGAATATGTGATGTGTTCATCTAGATTCACATACACACGCAAATTCGATATTGTCTAGGCGGGATGATGACGTTCAAATTATTAATTTTAGGTTTTACACATACACTCATTGCACACATGCTCCCACAGGTCGAATTAAAGTTCAGGGACAATATAACACATACAGATATATACGTATATATGTATATATATATAGATTTATATACAGATACATTGAGAATGAATTATTTCACTTTCACACGAGATACATCTTTCACACATAATTAACGCATATAGGAGGAGTGAATAGCACGCGACTACTAACCTAAAGCTGACCTTGTATATATAGAAATAGACAGTTATATTTCTACTTTTACCAAACTGACCAAATCATTATTGAAAAACAGAAAACGAATATTGATGACGATGATGATTGAGTATGTTTACAAAAAAAAAACATCCTATAAATCGATCAAAGACCGATTCAATTCCAATTAGACGGCTGCTGTTTAGTTGGTCAGTCGCGCCGCCCCCTCTTTTTCTCTCTCTGTTGAATGTTCTTTACAGCGATTGATCATTATTTTCGACTTGACTAATGCTTGCACGCGTGCACTTTCGGATGACAAAATCCGTATGTGCACATACCGACGAATACAATAATAATGAGCAACGGCAATTGTTGAGTCGGGGTTCAAATAAGCAGAAGAAGACGAGACGAGCAACTAAGTAAGTGAGACTTCCGGTTGAATGGTCCAGCTATATCCGATAACGCACGCCTACTTCGACATGGATAAGAGAAAAAAAACGAGAAGATTTTGCTGGACCACATACATACGTGTGTATGTATGTACGTATGTATGTTTATAAAATGACCTGAGGATACAGTTTGATCTTGACCTGATTATCAGTCTATTTCATCTGTTCTTTTTTTTTGTTTCTCTGTTTCTAATGAAAACAAACAAACTAAAATAAATTGAACAAGTATACCACTCATTTAAATTATGCTGTTTCATCTTACAAGTATACGAAATAGTCATTCAATATTGTCAATACAAAAGAGAATACCGACCTATATGGATATTACCGGCGTGCGTGCGTGTGTGTACGATAGACAGCAGCTGACTATCAACAACACACCGTATACTAGTTTTAAGGTCATTTTCTTTCTAAAACTGGTTAATAACTGGACAATGATGATCATTAATCTATTTATCAAGCACTATATTATATAAAAATAGAAAAACTTACTTACATACTATTATCCCATCATATAAATGCCTTCTGACAGAAACATTCCGTTTTTCTCTTTTTTTTTTGCTTGTCTTTCCCTCGACTATTATTTTTTCTTATAAGATTATGCAGTGAGTTTGAAACAAATGCAGCTGCCGGTGGCGGATGCCAATGAAAGGACAAGAACAAGCGAGGATGTGGGAAACATAGAGAAAAAAATGCGGCTGGTTCTGACTCGTTTATTAATTTGACATTGAATTAACTACTATATTTCACTTGTATGTGTATATGTACGGTCTATATTGTCAATGGAACAGAGACCAACGTGCGGAAAAGACAATGAAATAACAAGGACAATAAAGGCGATCGGCTAATCTTGTTGTGTGAACGATCGATAATTACTCTCTCTCGCTTCCTTCTCTTTTTTTTATAGAATTTGAATAACGTGTGTCTCATTTTAAATTTTCTCTCTTTTTTCCTCGTTGACAATTATTCTCATATGTATATTCGAACAGGTACTACTACATAGAATGTGTACGAATCAGACATCAGTTACGAAGGTCAAGTGAATAGGACACAGCAGGAATATAACCTTTTAGGTCAGCGAGCCGTTTGTCAATACATCTATGTATATATATATATATATATATCTATATGTCTTGACTTTGAATCACTGTATGAAGTGAAATACAAATTGGAGTGGACGATGGAGAAAGAAAAAGAAAGAGACAATAGCGAGTGAATGAATGAAAAACAAATTTGATGAAGCTGGTTATTCATTTTGTTATTATCTGAAGCTCATTCACATCGAAGCAAGGTCATTGAAATTATTAAAAAAATAAAAATAAACGTGACATTGAAGCCTCATAGATTTGTCTTTCATCAAGACTTAAAGCTAAATTCCTTGTCTAAGAAGAGTAACAGCAAACCACAATAAGATAAACATAATCATTATGTGACATGAGAGGATTATGATTGCTGTAATTTTGATCTTTCTAATTGTCTTCCTGTTTTTTTCTATGACTATGTGTCTATCGAATGGTACTTCAATATCTATGTGCAGGTGACGCACACGAAAATGGCAGCTTAATTTAGATCATACACTATAAAATGTATGAGCAGATTGTCTCTTAACTTTTTTTCTAGGATTTTTTTCAACAAATTGATAATATTAGTTGTTCTGTATGTCCGAGTGAGTTGTTCCGGTTGGATGAGAGCCATCATAAATATAGAGGTATGATTAGTATATAGAAAGAACTAATGCAGTAGATGATGTCTGCTGTATTGTTCTTTCTTTGTTAAGAGAAATAGTGATGAAGCGAAAAGGAAATGACTAGCGCATACACTGCTTTCATTGTATGTTCTATATCCTTTATTCTTACTGATCAATAATGGCAACTGAACTACGTAGTAGTGATGAGTGACATGACATGTTTCTATACGAGCTAATGCTTGCAGACGCATAATTTATTAATGGGATATTTCATTTAGGATGCCATTGTGTACATATTATCATTAATCTTAATTAAATTTTAGTGAAAATTTTATTTTCTTACAATTTAACAGATAATTGATATAGATATTTAAAATATTGATCTTTGTTTTATATTGAAAAACGAATTGTCATATAGAAGGACAGACGATTGAATATTTACCCAATGTCAATAGAATATGTTTTTTCGGGGACATACGTGATGAATTGATTTAATGACGATGATGATGGTGAGTGTCCGTTGTACAACGAACGATGAGAAGTGGAAAAAAATGTCGTCCGAAATTACGGACATAATGACCTCGAAAGAAAGTACGGACATATATGCACAGATAACAAGTCATCTTAAAGAAGTTTCCGGTGATTGTCTTATGACTACTATCGTATATACTCAATATTCATCATCTTCTCAATTCAGTTCCGCTCGACGAACTCAATTAGAAGCATGCATTGCGCATCTCTAATGGTCATCATTCTCTTTTCAAGAGTCTCTCTCGCTTACTACTCGATTGTGTCGGCTATCAGTCAAGCAAGGCTAAGTGGTCAATATTCTCTCTTATTTCTCTTCCGCTTGCTACCTCGTAATTTCCTGCTTTATCCCTCAGTGCCAGTAGCACTTGTCAATCGTACACTTACTCCGATCTCCATAACCTTCGACATTGAATAGAATTGATTTCTTTTTCTTTTTTTGAATCGAATTCATTTTATTCTTATCAAAACATATGTGGATTTGTATGCCCTCCCACACATTTTATTTCGATACATAATTTAATTCAGCTTTAACCATCATCAAAC
Organism: Rotaria sp. Silwood2; assembly: GCA_905329745.1. NCBI lineage: Eukaryota > Metazoa > Rotifera > Eurotatoria > Philodinida > Philodinidae > Rotaria > Rotaria sp. Silwood2. Next base: position 220,795 of record CAJNSZ010000036.1, on the reverse strand, counting down.
ATTCATGCATATGTATGATTCTCATACTGTTGATTGATGTTTTCAAATCAAACATATATATAAATGTGTGTGTGTGTAATGTCGATACACGACTTATTCAATGTCAATTCTCTACTATTCAATCGATCTCACGAGAAAAGAATTAATAATCACATGTATTGTCTTACCTTTGTTTTTTTTATATTGAAAACGATAAAATAACATAAAGAACGATGATAATGCTGATGATCAGACACACCGCCCAAAGTGGCATAGTTCAACTACCGCTACTATCATCACTACTAATACGTTTGTCCAGATATTCATTACTCTTCCTTCTTTTGCGACCACCGTATGCTCACTATCATAACTCTGACATTTCTCTGTTCCCCTTTTTTTTCTTTTTCTTACACCGACTATATACACCATAATGCGTGTGTATGTGTGAGAGAGAGAAGAGAAGTGCGACTTTAATGAATTCTTCTATTTTTTTTTGCTTTCTTCTCTCCTCTGTCCAGCATATAGAATACACAGACAAAGTCTCATTTCCTGTTGAGTGTATGTGAGAGAGGGAGACTGAGAAAGGGAAAGAAAAGAGACTTCTCAGCATTCTATCTTATAATGCAGATATAATGAAAAAATATGAACAGCAAGGGAAAAAAACGGAGACCAAGTGAGAGGCGTCATCAATAGAGACGGTGATGAGCAAAGAGCGTCATAATCTAATAGAGACAGAGAGAGCAAAAAAAAGGGAAGAAGAAGAGAAAACATGGGAACGCCTAAATGATTACCGTTAATCGATCAAACTCAGAAAGAAGTCGACAACACGAATCCTCATCTAGGTTAATAACATCACGTCGTCCAGATATCATTCTCATATGAGCATGACGCAATGAGTCGATGTATTTACAAAAAAAAAAGTAGTCGACCTCCCTTAGCGTTCATGTGTCTCAATCAAAAGAAAAAAAAGGTGACATAGTGACGGAAGAAACCTACTCTTAAATCACTACTCTTTCTCTTTTTTTTTTCTTCATTTTCTAAATCAGAAAAAAAGAAGAAGAAGAAGAAGAAGACCATCAAGTCATCATATTACACTATCAAATATTTCTGAATATTTATTTACATCTGTGACGTTAATCTGAGCATTATAGGAATAGATTAGAACAATTAGAATGAAATAAAAAGACTAGAAAGAGTAAGTATGAAACATAGTTGATAGAAAAACTAGCCTTGTTCTTTAATGGTCGATGAACCGACACATCATTGAAGAAAGAAAAACGACCAATAAATTATGATATTTATCATCTTCATTACTTTTTTTGCGTAAGATATACTTACATGCATGCGCAATCATTGACCAATAATGACCTTTATGTATGATGATTTGTTAGTTATGTTTTTATTAGGATATGAAGGAAAAAATTTATCGTAAAAAAAATGATTAAATAATAATAAAAGAACTTATTGTATTTTAGTATTAGCTTACCAAGTAACTATATAATGAAATTGACTGACCAACAAGATGCACACTAGTATGTCAATGCAATCATCAAGATGAGTGTAATATGTAACAGAGGAAGAACAGTGAATATTTTCAAGCTGTGAAAAAACTAAATTATTGATACATGTTGACTGGTCCATAAGTTTTTTTCTTCTTCTTGAAGACGTGACGACAAATAATTTCTTAATGTAATGATCGAGCATTCTCACGAGAATCATTCTCAAATATTTATTTTGAAGCTTGAGAAAACGAAAAAACTAAATGAACTATCTATGACGCATATTTTGAATTCTCTTGTGGGTTTTCATCCGTCTGAATCAAGGATAAGAAGTTGTTGATATCATATTAAGCCCCAAGTGTGTGTATGTGTGTGAATAGCTATCACTCTTTTTTTATCTCTCCTTCAAGAAACCCGTCAAATAACACACGCATTCGTGTATATAGGACAACTAAACATAACAAATCTAAGAAGTTCTATACATGTCAAGGTTTCTTTTTTTTCTATATAAATCTACTTAGAGACATTGATGACATGAAAAGATCATCATATAAGATGAAATATAAAAGAAAAAGAAGTGTTTATACCTTTCTATGTGTAGAAGTCTAAACTATAATATCTATGGATTGTGATCAAACAGAATGAGCCGACTGACAACGCGCTCTTTTGCATAATAAGTTCTGACGATACAATAGCTTATCCACTAATTAGTGGTTATCTGTAACTATGAGGATTGTATTCAGTAATTTGCGCTTCACTGCATCTCGATCACATGCTGAATTAGATTCGAATATAACTTATATATGTATATATATATATATATAAATGTATGTATGTATATGACTGATTATTACACATTTAACGACTATTACATCATTTTTGTTTTTTATTGTTCAATCATCATCATGATGATTGTCGTCGTCGTCATCGTCATCGACTTGCATTCAGTGGCAACGACAGCTTCGCTACGTGCAGAATAAAAAAAGAAGAAAGGGAAAGTGAGAGAGAGAGAGAGCACATTGACAGTTTTCTTTGTGATTATAATAATTAAATAGATCAACACTTTCTCCTTTGCATACATAGTATACATGTGTCAGCAGTCGAATAAGATGTTATCAGGAATATATATATATACATCATAGGGACAGCTTATTTTGAATTCATAACGTGTGATATTCATTCGATACGTTGCTTACATAAGTATTTTATGTGATATTGATGCTTTTGAAACGAAAGTAACGATGATAATATTATATGAAAAAATATAAAAGTTATATATGTGCACATACAATCATTGACTTCGACGTTTCTTATGACTATTCCTTTTGTATAACTTTAAAAATATGTCATATGTGATCGACAGTAGGTAAAGTAGACAAGAATATGAGCGTAATAAAGATAAGAGTTAAAACCAATTGATTTTTGAACGCACAATGTTGTATACATACACCATTTATGACGTCGGACATCGAATGAATATAACAATCAAGTCAAGGGTACTCATTGACAAGTAAGACGCAAGGTGTGATCGAAGAAAAAAAAAGTTAAATCAATCATAGATCGCCTTTGGAATATTGAACATTAATTGATTTTGTGAATTGACTAAGAAGAAAAAAAAGTAGCGTCAAGTATACTATTATTTTTTATACGTTACTTATATTTTTTTATTATATTATATTTTCAATATGAAAGAAATTGTCTATGTCGTACGATATAAACCAAATAAATGTAAAAAAAAACTATTTTTAATTATAACATAAAATAGTTTTTGACATTTCATGATTTAAAATTCACGTGTGTCATATTTGTCAAATTTGATCTTATCTCTCATCGGATTGATAATGCTCATAAGAACAGTTATAATCTCCAAGGATATCTTGTAGACAGATTGATCAATAAAATCATATGTACTAAAAAAAAAATACAGATTCTTTTGCATATTAACCATTGAGGAAAAACATTTTCTTGACTATCAATATTCCAACAATATGTTTGATAAGTGCACTATGTTTTATTGCTTTCTAATCATAATACAATCCACATTTACAAATAAACCTTCTTATAAAGCCTCTTTACAATAATCCGTCTTGATAAACACTTCTTTTCAATTGGCAGAAATCTTACATATGTCAAACACTAAGCAAAACTGAAGAATCTATCGCTAAATATAAGAAGTAAAAGAAGATTATTTGGCGTTTCTTTGATCTTTTTCATAATATTTCGAAGGTTTTTCGATTTAACATAGTCTAATCTTGAATATGCATCTCTTCTTAGATCCAACTTTAAATCACTTAGTGTCTTTGTAATTCCAATAAATAGAAAGGTTTTAAAAATAAAACTTCCATCTTTAACTGGATCAAATGGTTCTTAGCACAGATTTTCAAACTGAACAAATCAGACAGTTGACGAAGGAACTTTCCTTTAGATATACCATAGTGGTCTTCATTGTAAAAGATCCTTAATCTTTGCAATATTTTCGTGCATATTCAACTCGAATAGTAACATAAATGATGCTCTTTAAAATGCTATCGATTCAAATAATTTATTACAATTAAAATGAGTTAATATCATCAATTGGTGAGTTAACGTAATACAGTCATTCGTCGATGACATACTTGATCAATATGTATCCTACTGTGTGAGGTCACCGTATTCTGCATGTATTAACTCGTCTACAAAAATAAAACTAACTATAGAAATTATCTTATAGCATTGATAAATCATAACTTGCTACTAATGCACAAACCTTGTAAACATAATAAATGTTTTTCATCAGATTGCTTTTATAAATCATATATAATGATAGTGGTATTGCGTATTTTTTCCACTATGATGAATATTTCTTCAATAGAGAATCTACCACGATCTGATGCAATAAAAATGAAAAGTTTCGATTACAAAATTTCCAACTTATATTCGATTGATCATATTGTATATCAACAAGAAATATGATCGAATCTTTTATGACATCTATTATTTCTATTGAATAAAGTAACTGCCTAAAAATCGACAAAAGTAACACAATCTTCTAACTGTTCATGTTTACTAAAATGTATGATATACTTGATGATTGTGCATAGAGAATTGGCGAGTGAAAGCATCTTCTTCATACATTGATTTTCTTTTTTTTTCTCAGAGCATGAAGTTCGTTTTATCGTTTCATTAGTATGCATATATATTGATTTTCTTGATTGGTTCCTAAAAATCAGATGAGTGAAAAATTCACACATTACTCAAAGGTTTGATAAGTGCATGCATAAGCACTATATAAATATAGGCATATAGACTAAACAGATAAATAATCAATCTCTTCAAGCTTGTCAGCAAGTAATCAAGAAGAAAACTCTTCGATGAGTAAAGTACTACCTATGTTTAAAAGACAAAAGACAAACAAGTTTATAGATTCCATATAACATTTTGTTTCTATTTCTCGAAAATAATTATAGAAATATTCATGTATTACTTGTTATTCTTCATCATTCCTATGTCTATTGTAGTATTATCAAGAGACTGATAGCCAATGTCTGTGAATGTCATTGGAATGATAGTCATCAATATAGATAGAGTACGATTCCATATTGCTATCATCTGTATGCTATGTTTGATCGGGATCAAATGTCTACTAGTGCTTATTGTGATAACTAACATTAAACGTTCTGACACTTTTGGTCTTTATTTTTTATTCAATGTATACTTCAGGAAAATTGCATCGATTCGATTGTCTTACTCAATAGCAACAAAAATTCAAAATTGGCAGAACAGTTGGTTTATAATTTTGTCTATTAATTTATCCAACATATTATTTTACCTATTTTAAATCGTTACTCAATGTGACCAATAAATCTGTATGTCGTTAAGTGAAAGAAAAAGTCAACAATTTTTTTCCTGGTTTTTCAATATATTCAATGAACTGCAGTTGGATCTGTCAAAAAGGTTGCTACATTAAGTTTAATAGTCAATTTTGAACATATTAAACAGTCTATAAATGGCTTTTATTCGATTTGAATCACATGCGTAGAATTAAAAGAATGAAAACCATCGGCTGATGATGTTTTTTATGTTATTATTTTGTTCAATCAAACAATATAAAAAAGAAAACTCGATATCATTCGCTTAAGCTTGGCTATAAAATCTACATTGATTTCTTTATCAAAAATATATTTTTATTTTTGTGCAGCTAATTCACAAGGCGATAGTCCTTGCTGTCGTGCTTTTTCTTCTTCTTCTTGATGTGCTTTTTCATCATCTTCACACTGTCGAATTAATCGTGTATTATCGAAAAGCATATAAGGTTTGACAACTAAACCTAAACAAAAAACAAATACATACAAATTTATAATAAATTCAAAGATAATTGATACTAACGATAGGTATTTTCATCAGTTTGTATTGTTTGTAATATTTCTCGACGAAGAAAACTATCTGTATCTTTTGCTGCACGAATTAACTAATGAAATTTAAACATTTATTTTAAATCAATAATACAAATTTAAATTCACTTCTTTTATTGTTTTTTCATCTGTTACATTTTTATAATGTGCAAAATTTTCTCGTATACCTTGTGTCATATCTGTACAAAACAAAAGAAATAAAATCTTTCTTGTAAAACGAAACTCACTAGCTATTCGTGTTGGATCATTTTGAAAAACTACTTGTGCTGTACGAAGTAATTTTTTATAATGAGCTAATACTTGTGAACGAAGTGATGTTCCCATTTCTTTTTATTTTTCTATAGAACAAAAAGAAAAACAAAGTATCCTTCCCTGCTCTGTGAGTTTCTTTCTTTTTTTTTGTTGTTGTTTTTTATGAATTAATAAATGAGCAAAGCACAATAAGTAATATAACATGTAAAATAGATACAACAACAACAAAGACGATAAAAATAGCGAATGTTCTTGTTTGATAGGAATGAAAAGATAGTTTTCTTTTTTATTTCTTTTTGGCTACAGCTGTTGTTTTCGATTCTTGTTCTCCTGGTGGTGATTCGTTGACAAATGGAATCTTTTCAGCATATTCTAGAAAAAACAAACCTTGAAAAAACAAACAGATTTAAAATAAAATAAAATATACTTTTGGGCATAAGAGGCTTAAGAACTTCAGGTACCAATATACCATCGTCAGTTTGATAATTCTCAAGAATAGCGCAGATAGTACGTGTTGTTGCACACATTGTTGCATTTAACATATGAACATATTCAGCCTAAATCATAACGAATAAGAAAACCAAAGAGATTTCATCATTATGATTTTCTTACAGCTTCATTTTCCTTTTTCACTGAACCATAACGAATTTTCAAACGTCTCGATTGATAATCGAGACAATTAGAACATGAAACAAGTTCACGAAATTTACCCGAACCAGGAAACCATGCTTCTAAATCAAATTTTTTTGCTGCTGCATTATTCAATTCACCTATAAACATAAATGAACATGAAAAATTTCATCTTATTTATTTTATTTTCTATTATCTACTAACCAGAAACAATATTAACAATACGATAAGGAATGCCCAATTTTTTATTAAATTCTTCAGCATTTCCAATCATTTCTTCAAACATTTTCCATGATTCATTGTCATGTGGAGACGTTATACAAAATTGTTCAACCTAAAACAACAAAGCGTTACAATAAAACTATAATTTACAAGTTTGAGATCATATGAAAACCTTTTCGAATTGATGTACACGAAAAATACCACGAGTATCACGACCATGAGAACCCGCTTCTTGTCGAAAACATGTTGAAATACCACCATAACGAATAGGTAGTCGATGTGTTTCAAGCCATTCATCTCTAGAATTTATTAAGATATTTTTACGTACAATGAATGGATTAAAAATACTGACCGATGATAAGCAGCAATAGCTTGTTCAGAAGTTGCAATTAAATATTTTTCTTCATCACTTGATTCACCTGGTTTATCATTTTTGCATACAACCTATGTAATAATTAATCAGAGTTTTATCAAAAATCTCTTCGTTTTATTTGAAAAATAATTCTTTACTTTGTAAAGTTCTTCATCAAATTGACTTAATTGAGCTACTTCTTGCATAACTTCTTTTCGCATAAAAAATGGCGTATAAAGTATTTCAAAATCTTTATCACTTAATATATTTAAAGCCAATTGAATAATTGCTTGTTCAAGAAATACAGCAGGACCCTGACAAAAATTAGCAAAATATATGTATATAGTTGTTGATTTTTTTGTCTTCAAACCTTCATAAAATATCCACGAGATCCAGCAACTAATGCTCCTCGATCACCATCATAACCACCAATCATATACATTAAATCAAAATGAGAATGTTTTTTACGTGTTTCCACATCTCCAAAAGTTCGTTCTGTAACATTATTGTCCTAAAAAAAGGATATTTTAATCGTGAGAAGAAAAAAAAAAAAAAATTTCGTTTAATTTACTTCATTATCACTGACAGGTACAGATTCATGAACAATATTTCCTATTTCATGTAAATTAGAAATACGGTCATGTTCAATTCGAATTAAATTTTCTTTTGTTCGTTCAACTTCGCTATCAATTAATATACTAAGTTGTCTTATTTGTTTAATTGTTAATTGTCCAATTAATTCAGCATTAAGTGTTTCATGACTAATTTTAATATTTTCAGGTAAAACTTCTATATCACCTTCATTTTCTTTTGCTTGTTTTTTTGAACCAATGGTACGTCCACAAAGATTTTTTATTTTATTCCATTGATCAGCTTGATAACGAACTGTACGCCATTGTGAATCAAGTTCAATAACTTTTTCGACACGTTCAAGTCCTTTATAACGTTTTTTTTGAGAATCACGAACTGCGTCAGGATTTCGACGAAGTAATTCAATATCGAGTACCATTCTTGAAGATATTGATGATCTATTATGAAATGAAAAAAGAAAAACAATCAGTCCCTTAATAATGATTTTATTGCATCAGATTGCATCAGCTATGTAGAAATGCATCAACAGATAAGTGGGAAGTTATGTTCTTAGAAGTGGCTCGATGGAAGGATATGACTCTTACCCAATGATGAAAAAAAATTTTTTTTTTTCAATGGAAGTCGATGATTGTTCTTGTGTTATCTTAGAAAAAAATCTTTACATCATTCAGAAAAAATCTCGATACTCTCAATGTTGGCTACCTAAAGTTAGCCATAGTAATTCCAGGAATATCTGATCGTAGTTTGACAAATTACGAAAAAGACATATTTGATTAGAAAAAAGTATTTCAAAAGGTTAAATCGACATGAATCTAGTTTAAATTTATCCACGTCTCCAACAATATAGCTTCCTTATCCTTGAATGGTTGATGACAACGTTTTCCTTCGTTGACTCTCTCGTTAATCTAGATGTCGCTATTAAACAGTTCGCAGCATACAATATTTTATCTTGATAGATTTCCCAATAGTGTAGAATAAGTATTCGTATATTTTTATAGTTCTGTAATTTTTAGTTCAAGTTAAAATTTTCATTTCTTTTTAGTTTTAATGTTTGTTGCTCTTTCGTTTTATTTTGTTTTATTTTACGCAATAAAAGATATTTATTATCTATTATGGTTAAAGTCATAACACTTTTATCACTCGTACCCACACCAGAAGTAATCAACATTTTACGGGTATTTTTGGGGTCAAATATACTTTTCAAACTTTTGCTTTATATGACAAAATGTCATCTGAAATGTTTCCAGTTTCGCTGAATGTTCGTTCGCTTGTTCTTCATGATGCTAGAATTGAAAGCAGTATTGGTGCTAAACGTGATTATTGTGGATATATGCATATACATGAATGTTTTTTTCATCACTATTAGAGCCCTGTAGGGTATGAGTAATCTGTCAATCTGCGATAGAACTACAGTCGTTACAATGCTTTACAAATTTCAACGAATCACAGTAGTGATTTTGAGCTAGATTAAGTCATTTACAGATTTCTTCATTATGAACGATAGTGATATTTTATTTCTCTTTCAGATATTTCAGTCCAGCACACATAATTAGCATATATTTCCAATATCCCTTCTCTTTATTATTTAAAAACTGCAATTTTCTCAGGTTGGCGATTCCGTGGACTACTTTTAGATGTTTCCAATGTTAATAGAACCGTATTGACGAGACTCTACATATTACTTTGATTTACACTTGGGTTGGTCATAAGCATGCAGCAAGAATGGCAGAATTTTCTATGTAATAGAAGCTCTACCAACACATCTACTGTCTGCAAAAGAAAAGTAGCTAGGGCTACAGATTTTTCTAGAGCAAATATCGTTTTTGTCAGATTTTCTACCGTAAATAAACATCTGCTCACTTCAAATAGGATCGTCATTCAGAAATTTAACAGTATCTTATTTTCTTCTACGTAGTTCATTTTCGTTGATGCTGGTTACAGGACAACTGCACTGTTCGGGAAACAATCTTTGGTTTAAATACTCGGGAAATTTTCTGCAGCACAGGGCGGGTCAGGTTAAGAAAATTTTTACAGGACAGATTACAGGTTATGAAAAATCCGTACCCTGAATGCCTCTAATCACACGTAGGATATCTTATCACCCGATTCCAGTATTTCTTATCCCGATTCGATTCCGAATGGATTCCAATCTCGTTCTCATGGTTTCCAAGTGTAACTTGATGAGCTCTATCGATTCCAGGGGTCTATTTTATCACAAGACTCTTCCTTACTCCCAAAATGCCCCCAAACCTGCAAAAAATGCTAAAATTGCCAGAAATACCCTGGCCTATTCGCTTCCAAGCCGATTCCAATTTCATTCTCATGGTTTCCAAGTGTAACTCAACGAGCTCTATCGATTCCACAGGTCTATTTTATCACAAGACCGTTCATTACCCCCAAAATGTCCCAAAACCTGCAAAAAATGCTAAAACTGCCAGAAATACCCTGGTCGATTCGCTTCAAAGCCGATTCCAATGGAATTGATGATGATTCTAGATAGATTTCAACTCGCTCTATCGATTACACACCTCATTCACGAATTTGGATTGTGTCTGTGCTGAAAAAGTTGCGAATCAGTTGATTGTTGGTAACCAATGATGTTTAAAAACGAAAGTTGTTGCACTTTGCAGGTTTGTATGTTATTATTAGGAAAACAAAGAATGAAATTGGAATCGGCTTGGAAGCGAATAGGCCAGGGTATTTCTG
>CAJNSZ010000036.1:195491-210105 GCA_905329745.1 Rotaria sp. Silwood2 | reverse complement strand
CCAGACTGCATGACTATTGTAGACCGACAAATGGCATTTTTTCTTCATGTAATGGTAGTAGCGGTGCTGTAACCTTTTCTTCAAATATCGCTGCAACAACGGCAATGTTTTTAGTATGTTGAGATGCAGAAGCACCGCGGCAACATGTATTTTATATAATACAGCGGCGCGACTGCTTTCGATTTTACACCACAGCGGCGCGGCAGCTTTCGATTTTTATACCACAGCGGCGCCAATGGATGTAAAAGACAGTGGCGCGGCAGCGGCAGGTTTTCAGCCGCGATGGACATCCCTGGTTTACATCTCGCCCTCATCCTCATTTTTGTCTTATACTTTTTTTTTCAACATTTTTACTTTTGAACAATGTTCAGATTACCAAAAAATCGCAGCAACAGAATATTTATTTATTTTTAATACTAATACTCTAAAATCATTTACAACTAAAATCGAGAACCATTACACTTTTATATTTACTAGTTTTCGCTTTAACGAAGAAACATATGAACATTCGTCTCAAGTTAGCGACACAGAACGCCCTCTTTTATTTTATAGAGAGACTTTATGTCGTTTCAATGCAATGACGATTTTGTGTATGTAGATGAAAGTGTGTGTAGCTTATCTCAACCTGTTTTGTTGCTGCATTATGTTGTTCGTTTGCAGATTTAAAGCCAATTAAAACTTCGCCCTTGTTTCAGCTTATTGCCATTCGGTGACTGGTGTGAGTATCGTCTTTTTTACGTTGAGTTTGAATGTTTAGATAATCATGTTTATAATAAATGAACTGTTAGATTCGATGTTCAAAGTCTAGGCATCTTTTTGTTTCCATTTTAATTTAGAATTTTTCCGTCATTTTTTTCCTGACTTTTATAATTATATTGTTGTTTCTATTTGTATTTATTGCTTTTCTGATTGTTCTTCAAATAAATTGAATCCTTTTATTTCTTCTTCTGCTATTTGTATTGTTAAATGATGCGGTTCATTAGACGTTGGAAATAATAATTGTTCTTGTTTATTAAATTTCAGTAGTAATATTTGTATTTGTTCACCTTCACTAAAATTTAATAAATCATCATGAAACTGATTTTAATATTTGTTGATGTAGTTGTCGTAGTTTCAAAGATATCACAATTGTTTCCTTTCCATGGGTGCATATGAAAACATAATGCAGCAACGGCACGACTATCATTTGTTGCACATTCTTTCATTTCTAAACATTTCTGTTGTTCTGATTCTTGATCAAATTGATGACAACTCAATAATTTATTTTGTCATGTATTTGGCTATTCATTCAAGACCATATGGTCATGAATAAATTGCTTTTGATTTGTTCAATGATTCTTATAGTGCTGATGCACGTGCCTCGCGAAGAAATCATTTAGAATTTGGATCATCCTGATTATGATGACCACAGCACAATGAATGCCGTTATTTTTTTCTCTATTTGTAGCATTATTTTAACCAGGAATAGAATTTGTATGAGTGCTCCTGTTTCTTCTTATTTATTTATTTTCTTCTAATTCGGTATTCTTTGTACATCGTTTGGTTTCTCTCATCTTCATAATCAGTTCATTCAGAGTAGTATAACTGTTGATCGATAATGGAGAGTAATAATTACGATGTTTGATGATAAATGAAATGGTGGATATTTTGTTTTTCATTTTTCATTTTTTTCGATTTTTCTGGTCCTACGTCGCCAATTTTGTTGTTACTTGGCATTTAATTTATAATAATATGCTGGTGGCTTAGGTAAGTTTCGCTTTTAATGAGACAATGATATATTACTAAAATAGAAATGGTACAAGTTATCATCACATAAAATAGTGAAATGAATTTTCCTTTCGCATTGAATTTCTTTTTCTTTTGTACTTGCACGGCTCGTTTAGTATTCATCTATGAACATTTTTCTTTTCTTTCATGTGGCAGATACTTATATATCATGTTCTTGTTTTAATCATAGTAAAGTTGTTGACCTGAATCACGTGTGTCACTCTCAATTATTGTACACTATGGTTGGATGATTCGTCTGTTCGCATCAACAAATAAAAATGTTCGAGTTCAACAGGCTCTCTCTTCCAGTGAGAAGGTGAGATATGTCTCAGCGCCATGGACTGCAGAAGAAAGATAAATAGTAAATTTTGTAAAAAATAAAGAGGGCTTAAAATTGAACCCTTTTAAAGTATAATATTGAGGACTGGATTTGATTTTTTGGTTATATTTTTTTCGAGTTTCTTTTGTTGAATTTTCTAAAGATTTTAGCGAACTATATTTTGAAAAAATGTTCAAATCAAAGGTTCAAAAACTGTGAAAAATATTCAAACACATTGAGGGAGTCGTTCTGAATGAGCTAATCGCTATTTTTTGTAATAAAGTATATGGAATGATAAGAAACGCAATAACTTGATGCATAGTTTATTTGAAGCGAGTATGGACTGTTTCAGATCAGCTCTTTATATTGAAAAAACAGTTAATTTTTAACTGCAATTTATGTTTTGAAGAACTCTTATTAGAAATAATTTCTATGTTGAAAAATATATTATATCGAAGAAAAAATAATTCATGAGGTTTTGAAAATAGAAATACGTTATTATCTTTTACCTATTTATTAAACACTATAAATTGAAAGAAAGCTGAACATTTCTTCTTTTTATGTGTAGACTTATCGTTTGCTTTGTGATCAGTTTTTCTTGTGCTGATATTTACTGTTTCATGCTGCTTATGTCTTTCACAGTGGAATATAAATGTGTCTAAATGTTTTGAGTAGGTCCAAGTAAATATTATTTCAGAAGTTTGCTGAAGGCTATAGTTAACGAATCGAAACTAAATTTACAGATTTTGTAAAACTTGATGTGTAGATAATTTTATCTAGGTAAACTTATTCGTCAATTCTGATAAGAGCTAACTCCAAATTCATAAAAACGAGGAGAAAGCTCATAACTGGTGTAGTTTTTGTTATAAAGTATTCTCTAGTGACTGTAAGAACTTATTTTTCTTCTGGTTCTGCTCTATTCCTATTAATGGACGTCGTTCACAAATATGTCCTCTCTAGTTGACAATGATAAAGACATTTATTTAATATTATTCAAAATAAAACTCTTTGTTTGAAAAACTATTATTAATAATTATTTTTTGAATATTGGAACAAATCGAATCAAGTCGATTATCAAAATGCAAAGATTTTTTCAAGAAAAAGATTTATTTATCTCATATAATATTGTACATCTTCGTGCATTCAAAATGTAAATTTTAATTAAAACCAAGAAAAAATTCAATTATAAAAGAGAAAAGAAAGCAATTTTCTTAGTGGAATGCTTCATTTGATTATCATTGATTCAGTAGATGTTCAATGATAAAATGATGCTTTCCTTAACCTTAGCATGTGGTTGTTCTTTTATATCTTGTGCCATATGAATATTCGTTTTCATGTGATAATTATTTATTGTTCTTTAATCAAAATCAGATATGATCCTCTTAGTGATCTAGAAAATCATTTTGTTATCAATGAGTGTGTGGTTATCTGAACCTTGAACAGTCCTCTTACGTTACACACGTTTACTATGGAATTTTTGCTCAAGTTTCGTGCATATATACGGAATGAAGTTAGTAGAAAAGTCATTTACTGTTTGGATATTATTGATCTGCTCGAGAGGTCCAAGTTTTCCGTAATAATGACTAATGTTCGTTTCAAAGTTAAATGAACATGAACATTTCTCGAATAACTTTCGATTGGCTTAGGCTATCGAGCTTTGGATTTCACTATTCTCAAGAGCACACATCGAGGCGTCTATCTATATAAAACCCACTAGAAGCAAAGACATTTTACAAACCTGTTTGTGCATCGATATGTTTTTTATTTCATATTTTTGTCAAGTTTCACGATAATCTAGCTTCAAAATATACAAAATTGTAACCCCAAGTAGTCCTATGTACATAGTATTACTTTAATATCTCTGTAGTGTTTTATCGATCTGTTTCATCAACAAATTTATAAAAATATGAAACAAACATTTTGTCGGCTGAGTCATCTGTAGGATTGTTGAATTACGTTGAAACATGTATATTCTTCATTAAAGCAAATTGCCATCAATCATACATTGCACTGCAATAAAGCACTTAAGCTATCTTTGTAATTTGCATTCATATGAGACTAAAGAAGTTATACAGGAAAAGAATAATAAAGAGGGAGAGGGCACGGCTTCTGCCCAGAGTTGTAAGTAGTACACGAAAGAAGAGAACGATGTATGATTGTAGACGTGTTGTGGATGCTTTTTCCTTTAATTTATTTTCCAACAATTAATGACATCTATACACGGTTTCCCCTACAGAAGATTGTCATTGTATGAAAATTAGAAGATTCATGTTAAAAAGAGATAATCATTTGCCTTAGTATGAAAGGGAAAACATCAATGAAATTTAAAAAGAAATCTTCAAAAAGGTTTTTAGGATTATCTAAAAATAATGGTGAAGGTACCTTTTTTCTTATAGAAAGCTTGAAAAATGTTTTTCTTTTTATGAACAAATAGGGTGTCTTTCGCTCTATTTTTCTATGCTATTTTATCACTATTCAACTAATATCATAACAGTAAAATTTCGACAAGAACTGTTTTTGTCGAAAACTAACTGGTAGCATTTGGATCATAATGGGTGTGGCACTTTTGCATTCCACTTTATCATCACGTAATACGTTTTATTAAAAAAAAACAAAATACACTATAAAATGCAGCATGAAAAGCTCTACAATTTACAAGCAACAATTATAAAAAGATTAGATAGGAAAAAACCGAATTCGTCTTTTACAAAAAAAAACAATCTCGTTTTCGCAACGTCGAAATTTAGTAGCTCAGAGTTTTGTCCGTTTTGAAAACAAAAAGTGCAACTATAAAATAAGCGACCCTTTATAAATTGTAGAGCTTTTCACGCTGTATCTTGTGGTGTATTTTGTTTTTTTAATACAACGTATTATGTGATGATAAAGTGGAATGCAAAAGTGCCACACCCATTATGATCCAAATGCTACCAGCTAGTTTTCGACAAAAACAGTTCTTGTCGAAATTTTATTGTTATGATATTAGTTGAATAGTGATAAAATAGCATAGAGAAATAGAGCGAAAGATGCTCTGTCTGTTCATAAAAAGGAAAAAGTTTTTCAAGCTTTCTATAAGAAAAAAAGATACCTCCGCCATTACTTTTGGATAATCCTAAGTACTTTTGATTAGTATTCAATGAAGATTTAACAAATAATTCTTATGATTTACATCTTTCACTTACGAATGTGATTCTATAAAGAAACCTTGTGCAACAAATTTTTGTGTTCTACTGCTATGTATTGACATTGACTCATTTTGTTATCATATATGTTCATGCATTTACATCATATATTTATGTTTTTTCACTTTTTTTAAAATTCTCAATCATAGATACATTTCTTATCATTAGCATATTCAATACATGGAACAGGGAGCGACAAGCGGTCGATCAACATGCTCTATATATAACAAAGAAAGAGTCGTATATAAATGTGGAGGATGCTCACAAGATTGTTGTTTCGATCATTTAGCGAAACATCGTCAAACACTTAGTAAGCAATTGAATGAAATTGAAAATGGTCGCGACCAGTTTCACCAAACACTTGTTGAACAAAAGAAAATTCCAAGAATACTTCCATTAATACAGGAAGTTGATAAATGGGAGGAAGACTCCATTAAGAAAATTAAACAAACAGCAGAGGAGTGTAGACAAATATTAATTGAACATCAGAATAAACATTTTATCGAAATAGAAAAGGAATTATCTCAATTAACTGAACAGCTAAAAAAAATTCGTCAAGAAAATGAATTTAATGAAATTGACTTAGACAGAATTAAAACAAAATTAACAAAACTAAAAGAAAAACTTAGTCAACTACCAAATATTAAGCTTCAACAAAATTCTGCTTTACTTATTAAAAAACTTTCCACTGTTGTGTCATCTGAAACCCATGAAGAACATAAATTTAATAAAAATGATCTAAATCAAATTCAAACAAAATGTGAAAAAGAACTTGATCAGCTGCCAAACATTTCAAATTCGAATGATTCTACATCCGTTGTAGATAAGAGTTCAATCAATGTATCATCTGGTAAGTATGATAATGATATCGGAGTCGATGGAAGAGTGCATTTGTAACAGACCATGAAGTTCTTACAAAATATTTGACTAAAACTCAGTGCGGAAAAATATTGAGTTTTTGTTTATTAGTATTCAAAGATTATAGTATTACTTGTATTTTATCAAATAGAAAACATATCAATATCGTAATAGCTTTATCAAAATTATTCTCTGAGAGTTTTTTGTTGAGAAGTAGGTTTTATTCAATACATAATTTTAATCTGCATATATCATAACGATTCCGAAACCTACACATATAACAAAATAACTAGGTACAAACCGTAAGCATAGAGAATTGAAGACACTCTCAGTGCTCAACGAATCCAAGAAATCACAAGAACTTTCAGAACTTGAGAAAGCTGGAAATTCAAGAAACTCAAAAAACACATATCACTGAAAGTGCCTTAGGAACACAATGAACTAAAAGTACTTGTAGAAGTCAACAATAGACATTACTGACTTCTGTAGCAAAAAAAATGAAATTGGTCGACATACTAATGTATTCTGACATTAATCATTTTATAAACATATAAATATCAACCATCTGGATTACTTGATTTTGAGTGAGATGTTTCGAGTGTTCTGCACATGGAAACAATAAAGTCTAGAAAAGAAAATTTATATTTAGCTGCCCACCTGTCTATAATATGACATTAATGATCATTGAATAACTATCAAGCTTCTAGATCAACTGACTGTTCATAACTCGACTCGTTCGAAATGAAACTCTATGATCACTTGAGTAATCTATTAAGGGATCGTACTAAGTTAATTATCACGATAGTCACAAGTTTATGAAGGTTAGGCAGCTCGATTGCTTCTACAAAATAACATAAGAGGTCAGAATATTTCCTTATTGAACTGAGCAAACAAGATGTTTTCTCCAATGCCCTACTTTCATGAACATTATCATGCATTAACAAGAGCTTTGCAAAGTGAACTATTCGCTGACCATTTTCACACCGTCTGAGAGACTAGCGTTCGCAGTTTGTGCTGTAAAATTTATATGAGGAATGATGATTTGCTATTTGTTTATTATCTTCTCTCTACTTATTCAGTCTCTTTACTTTTTCTTCTTTCAGGCCTTTCGGTTTCGATTGAATGTGTCCGTAACAGGGTATGAACGTGTGACTATGGTTGAAGAGAACATCTATCTCCACACCAGCACCTTATTTGACACTACACTACTCTTGTGCGTTTAGAATGAGCATCATTGAACTGACGAAAGGGCTATTTTAGTTATTGCCTCAATGATACTCATAAAACACTGGTACAGCAAAGTTTATTATTTGTTATGGTTGGCAAGGCGCATAAATCTCCTGTAAGAAAAGGAGTAAAACTTGGATAAGTTATTACGATAGAAATTTAGCTCTCCGTTCCGTGAGAAAATTTTGTTTGAGTCGAGTGGAGGGATATAGATGTGTGCTGTGGATTGTGTCAAAAGAAGATCACACTCTTCTTCAACTATTTCTAATCAAAGTTTCATTATTGTAAAGTATTTTCACGCAGGGGGAGTAGTAGATTTTTGAACTCCTGAGAGTAATTTGAGAATCCCTAGAATATGGCGGAAATTCCATCATTGAGTCATGTATATGTATAAAACACATTTGAAATATGAATTTTTCTTATCTGTAAAGACACCAGCTCATTCGTTTAAAGCGTTGAAATTCATTCCGTTAAGCGAACACTAGAAAACGGATGAAAATCATTTATGTATTATTAAATGAATGTTAGAACACTGTCAAAATAGGCCTACCAAATGTCAAACATCACGCAACTTTATTGTAGGCTTGAAAAAATACACAAGCTTCCAATCATCATAGCAACGATTAAAATGAAATCTAGAATGAAAACAATTGAAACTGAAATATTTCGAGCATCAAACTTTAAAAATGTCAATGGAAACACTACATGTGTTTTTTCTTCATTGATGAACTGGGCACCCAAAACAATAAGATATGTGCTCCATAGTTATCATCCAGAACATTTCAAGCCTCAATGCATCGGCACACTAGTAATATTTATGTTTTATACTACATATTCTCAATTAACTAAACAACTATTTTTTGTGGGTATATTTTTCGTTTAATGCACGTACTTTTATTCTATAATGGCGCTTGTTATAACCTAGTGCAAAACATTGCTAATTTGGTTAAAGGAAATTTGTTCAAAACTTTAAAAAAATTCCTCTTTTAAGTCGAAGACTTTACGATAACTAAAGGTGATAGATTATCACTTGTTGCCTTGCGCAGGCAACTTCATGGTAAACTTTAAAGATAAAAGAGTGAATAAGTTATAAACATACGATGATGAATGCTTTTCTCATGTCACTACCTATAATCTTTGCCGCGCGTCTAAATTATGGGTGGACGTAACGTGCGAGAGGGAGAAAAAAAATACAGACTCGCTCCCATACTCATCGTAGTAGTCGTAGTACAATTGAAAGCTCTAGTAGTTTCTGTAATTATAACAATGATCAAAAGAGTAATCCAAATAGTAGTAGAGGCTTTGGTTCATGAAGGGATCATAATTTTAGCGGTGGTTACTGCTGATTTGATTTTTATATTTGTCAAGTGAAATCTTCTTTTTAACTAGGCAGATGTCGCGGTAGTAGAGCATTTGTATTGAATAGTGGTAAGGATTCTCGCGGTAAGCGTATAGTGTAGACGCCTAAGCAATTGAAGAGTTTCTGCACAAAGAGTTATTCAGCATTGATTGAAGGTGTTTTTTTCTTTTAAAGCATATGGCAATAAGGCTAAGACTTATCACAGAAATCAAGAATGTTCTGACTCGCGAAATGAAAATCGTAATGGGGGTTGCGACAACGGCGATAAGAGCCGTAGTGGTGATAGTTCAATTGGTGACGCTGGCAGTCTTGATTTTGTGATGTCTGCGAATCATTGTATTTCATCAATGCCTCTCAGATTTTGCAATCCGAGAAATCAGCATAAAGATAACGACAACAGGGACACAGAAGCTAATTTTAGTGGTTGGCAAGGTGATGCAGAAAGTAAAATAGCTAATGATAATGTTTCTGACAAGCCGAATAGAAGTGCTGCATTATAGTCAATTCAACGATCCGTGTTGATTTCAATACTGTTGGTATTGGATTTCGAGGTAAAAAAGTAATTTTTTTACATATAAAAACGAATTATTTAGTAAAGGTGGTCAAGTCGTACGTAGAAGGCGAGTCAATTCTGCTGTTCATGGTAAGACAAGATCAAATAAATATGAAACAGTTGCTTGTGTTTGTCTTGTAGATAATCATCGTAGTGATGACTGTGACAGTGGTGGAAACTATGACGATTTTAGTTTTTTCAGAGGTCGCGGTAGAGGTAAGTCTGGTGGTAGTGGTCATCGCGGTAGATTTAGAACACGCGACAGCGTCACTCCTGGTAGACTTAATTCAGGTAGTGGCGATTGTAATGTTAATTCAGTGTCATCGGCCATCGGTGACAGTTCATCAATGTCTGTCAGGTTGCATAATTCAAGAGATCAACATGGAGATGATGAAAGTGATGCAAAATCGAGTATTCGTGGTTCACAAGATGGCGCAGGAAGTAAAACAGCTAATGATAATGATTTCAACGAGTCAGCTAGAAGTACAACATGCATTAAAACAAACATCCATGGTGGCTTTAATACTAGTCGTATTAGATTTCGAGGTAAAAAATAATCTTTAGTTTTTACATAGAAAAACAAATGATTGACCAAAGGTGGTCGAGGCATGTGCGGAGGACGATTCAGTTCAGTTGCTCATGGTAAGATACGTTTATATAAATATGGAAAATTGGGTTGCCTTTGTCTTGTAGATAATCGTGGTCGTGATGGCGGCGGCAACAGTAAGTATTGATTTTATTTAAACAATATACTCAATTTTATCCAGTTTTTTGCTTAGATTGTTACAGCTAGTATGTTTTTGTTTATCAGTTTTGCGCTCACATTTGTTCAACTACTTGTTTGCTTTTTTCAACAGTAATAAACCTGGTCATCGATCTCGTGATTTTTCTGAAGAAAGGAAATCTTGTAGTTTAACTATTTTTTTAAACTGTAATTCTTTATTCTTGTATAATATCCTTTAGATAGCGGTGTTGATGGTTTCAATAGTTCTAGCGGTCGAAGAAATACTAATCGAGTAAGTTAATATTTATTCTGAAAAGAAAAAAAAATACAATAATTCATTCAGATATCTGATGATATTTTCGATCAACGTAAGCATATTTATATAAGATCAAACATTAGTTCTAATAATCTTTAATAGCTGGTGGTCGTGCGTGTGGTCAACTTAGTAAACGTTATGTTCCACCACTTCCACCAACAATTGAAGATGGTATACTTGGTGAAGCAGTTACTAAGGACGCAAATTTTGGAAAATATCATCAAACACACGTTCAGTGTTCACCCCTTAGTAACTAAATATTTTTTTTAATATATAATTTGTTTTTTCGTAAGACAAAGTAAAACCAATCAAATTATATGAAGAAGCTAATCGTGGTACACAAGTTTTATCAAATATTCGTCGTGCTCATTTTGAAGAACTAACAGCTATTCAACTTTATACAATACCTTGTATACGACAGCAAAATGATATAATGGCTTGTGCTCAAACTGGATCTGGTAAAACAGTAAGTTTCGTTTTACTTTTAATATTAATTATCAATTAAATAATTATTTAGGCTGCTTTTCTCTTACCAATCATTTCAAATTTGCTTGAATATCATGCTGATAAGTTATCTGAAAAACTTCATCCATCATCACCACTTTGTCTTATTGTTTCACCTACACGTGAACTTGCTCTACAAACAGAACGTGAAGCAAGAAAATTTGCATATCAAACCGCTGTTATACCTTGTATGTTATGAGAAAAAAAAACTAAACATATTAAAAAAAATTGTTTTTCTATCAAAAGGCTCTGCTGTTGGTGGTCATGATATGTATGCTGTATCAGATCGTCTCCGAGAAGGTTGTCATATTCTATCAGCTATTACCGGTCGTCTCAAAGATATGGTTGAAAAAGGCCGAGTAAAATTTAACATAATTCTTAATATTCAAACATTAAAAAGAACAACTTTTTTTTCAAGGTCTCATTGAGAAAAGTTAAATATTTCGTTCTTGATGAAGCCGATCGGTATGTAAATAGAAAACTATTGAATTGAATTAAAGGAGAAACAGCAGAAACTTCATTCTTGAAGCTGCTGTTTCTTTCTCGAATCTAATCTGTCTCTTGTTTTTCTTAAAGAATGTTAGACACAGGTTTTGAACCTGATATACGTAAATTAGAAGATCTTGGTTTACCACTAAAAGATGAACGTTTTACATCCATGTTTTCTGCAACATTTTCTAATGAAGTACAACAATTAGCTCAACATTTTCTACGTGAAAATTATGTATTTCTTGCTGTTGGTATACCTGTTGGTGCTAATGAAGATATAGCACAAACAATTGAAGAAGTACCACATTCAAGAAAAAAGGATCGTCTTTTTCAACTACTCGAAGAAAATATCGGTCGGAAAAACGAAAAGAAAATTATCAACAAAGTTTATTTATTTTTCATGTAGAATTTGAACGTTGTTTAATATTCGTTGAAACAAAACGATCAGCTGATTATATAGGTGCATTACTTTCACAAAGACAATTCATGACTACAACAATGCATAGTGATCGAACACAACGACAACGAAGTAAAGCTATAGAACAATTTACAAGTAGAAAATGTTCAATACTCGTTGCAACAACAGTTGCTGCTTGTGGTTTAGATTTTCCATTAATTGGTAATGTTGTTAATTATGATTTACCAGATACAAATGACTTTCATATTCATCGTATTGGTCGAACAGGTGAAATTAGTGCAAAACCTTTTGAACAGAAAAAATTTTCATAAGTTTTGTTTTTTCTATAGGTCGTGCTGGTCATTTGGGTAAACAATATAATTTTTTGATCCAGATCGAGATTCTGATAGAAAAATCGCTCCTGAACTTGTATTAAAATTAAACGAAGTACGTTATTTCTAAATTGAAGATTTATTTTAAATGCCTTTATTTCATTAGGCTGGTCAAACAGTACCTGAATTTCTTAGAAAATATGTTGATGATGCCAATGTTGGATTTTATAATGATGGTCAAGGTTCACGAAATACTGATGTAAGATTGATTTTATTGTACTTAGTAAATTTTTCATTCTCTTTTTTTTTAGATGAGATCTGAATGTAATAATTTTGGTAGCCGAAATCAAGCAAGTGGTCCTACTGGTGGTACAACTTCTGCTGCTGCAACTAATGAAACTTGTGATTAAGAAAAACACATGCCTTTTTTTGGTTCCTATATGAACAAAGTATGAAATTCTTTTATTCTGATTTGCAACACATTCCGAACATGTTCGTTAAGTCAAAACGAAGAAATTTTTTTAAAGTTCAATTCTCGCGTTCAAAAAGAATAGTTTATTGAATTGTTTGTACGTTTATTTTTTCTTTCTTTCTTTTCTTTTTGTACACTTACAAGAAAGGCGTGTAGTTTCACTATCACTCATTCTTAATACATTGTTAAAAAGAAAACAAAAAGTTTCAGCGTTTTTTCTCTTATCGGTGTTTTTCAATGTATAATCGTATTCTTCAATTTTGTTTTTTTTTTTGTTTTATTAATGATGAGAATGCGTGCGTGTGACGTGACATGAAAAACATGACATTACAATATTTTTCAACTTACTTTTTTTCACTTTTTATTTTTCAAAATAAAATGTGCAGAAACATTGAAAGTAAAGTCAATAACAAGTTGTGAAATACAGATCAATCTTATATACGTATATATGATTATTAAATAATTCTTTGTAGTTTCCTATGCGGGCAAGGCTGAGTGACTACGTTGAATGGCATATATCTAGAAGGTACTATGTGTAAAGCTCAATATCAGCCGTCATTAAATGATATTGGACAAGTCAATAACCGATATTTGTCTCAATTTATTCGCTCAATAGTGTGCTAACTACTTGGAGGCATACAATTACTTTTGTAGCTATTATGTGGTTAGTCAGCGTTGACGAAGAAATCAAGTAATTGGGCACAAAAACTCTGGGTCATACTGGCCTTGTGTCCACAGCTACAACTAGTCATCGTTGTAGGGAAGGTATTAGATTATTGAATCTGCTGCTAGACAGAACTTCATACTCAACGTAGCTCAAAGAAATGGGCACTCTTCCTTTCACCTTGTAGTTTTCTCGATATGATTTCAATACCAGAATTGGTGATCAATTCATATCAGAAAAGTGAACGAAATGGCAATGGAGAATGTTTGAAAAAAGAACAAAAAGTGTTTGCTTCACATGAAGATTAGCCATTCTGTAATTCGACAATTGAACTGTTGTATAAGATGATACTAATTGTATTCTAATCGATATCTTTCCTATAATTCACAGTGCGTCATCAAACAAGTTCAAATTATGTTGTTCTTTAATATCAAGGTTTGCCCTTTGAGTGCGGCATGCAAAAAAAAACATAAAGCGAAGCAAGTAAGTATTATTAATTGCTGTTGTCATTGTTTTCTTGATTGGTGAAGTGAAATATCTTAGTGAATATCGAAAAGAACCAACTTATAGAGAGTATATGCAAAACACGCCACATCATATTGGACTGCTTTAGTACCGAATGGAGAGTGAAAAATCGTCAATCAAAACCACCATCGAAAGTGAAACAAAATATCGATATCAATCTCTAAATAAAGCATTACCAGAAACAGCTGCATGTTAGGTAAACACCAGTATTAGTGATGCAAGTTTGCTTTTGGTCTATTATTCGAATGGAATGACTTGATAACTTGCAGTAGAACATTCAGATTTCAGTATCGTTCATTTTGATCTAACTTTAAAATAAGAAAAGAAACATGAGATATGCTTCAACCATTTCCACTTAGATAGCAAGTTCGTCTAAACAAAAGCAACTGTGGTATTTGAATGAGTATCATTCCGATTTAGCTTCTGAACCATACCAATCAATCATTTTTCATTTAGGGTGGGGTGTGGGTTGGTGTGGGTGTAGCTGTCGGTATGGGTGTGGGTATGACTTATGACAGCAATAACACCCACACCCACACCCGTTATTCATGAACTTATGCCTGTAAAGTTTGTTGTAATGAAATATTTATTTAGAGTATGAGAACATTGATTCTATTTCAATGTGATCGGTTAAAATATTTCGTTCTTTAATTCAATAGAAATAATCATTATTCAATATGCGAGAAAAACTAAGTTTACATATAAAAACCGTTTAATTATCAAAGCAAATCCTATGATTTTTGAATAGTGTTTTGGAATAGAGCTAAAAGAGAAAATTTTCCATTAGCAATTTTGCTGTTCAAGTGAACTATTTTGATCAATAGTACCCATAAAATGTTCTAAACATAATTTGATAATTTACGTTGTATATCTTTAAATATTATTAATCAAATCAAATTTTATTTAAAATATTTCGTATGATAATATT
>CAJNSZ010000036.1:125009-195408 GCA_905329745.1 Rotaria sp. Silwood2 | reverse complement strand
ACGACAACTAACAACATACAAACAAATTATTTTATTTTATACATTTACCTTATACTTACAATTATCAAATTACTACTCAACAATAATGTTATATCAAAAAAAGTATTTATTCGAATAATGTATTTTTAATTGTTGATTAGCGCAAAAAACGAATTATACATTACAAAAATCAGTGCCATCTGAATTCATTCAAAGACTAAATCTTAAAAATAGAGCTAGGCTTGAGAACTAGCTGTTCCGTTCCACAATAACTTGTAAATACGAAAGAGTACATAACCAAAGAGGAATCCACCAATAGGACCAACTGTATAAATCCATGCTGTTGAATGATATGTGCTCGAAGCTACAGCTGGACCGAACCATCGCCATGGGTTCAAGGCGGCACCATCACGATCAGCACCGAGCAAAAACGATGAAAAGACAACAAGTCCTATTGGAAAGGCTGCTTCTTTATGTGTATTATACGACGTCGTAAAGAAGATAACAAACGAAAGAACCACTGTACAGATAAATTCTATGGCAAATCCTCGCATAACTGTTACACCTGGTTCAAGAGCTGGCGTACCTAATGAAGTACCAGTACCATAAAGACAAAGAAGTAATGCACCAGCAAGTAAAGCACCTGTTGCTTGAGCTACAAGATAACCAATAATTTCTATAATCTTCATTTTGCCATCAACAGCAAAAGCTATTGTAGCTCCTGCATTAAAATGACCACCAGATACAGGTCCAAATACATAGACAAGCCACACAGTAACAAGTGCATGTGCAGCAGATACAGTCAAAAGGTCATGTGGTTTTGCTGCACATCCAGCCCCAAAAAATATGAAAAGACAAGTGCCAATTAATTCACATAATAAACGTGTATGCAATGGTGGTGGTTGTTTAAAACCATTAAAAGTACCAGTAACGGTGACTTTCGGAAAAGTATTCGAAGAAATTGTTTCATTTGGATTTATGGCAATTGAACTGAAAGACATCTGAATCAATAAACTAGAGAGAAAAATAAATTTGACGCCTTGTTAAAAAACTAGTAAATATTACTATCAATGTATTTTATTGAAGTTAACGTAATAAAGGAAATTTTAAAAATTTTGTTTTCAAAGCAATTTATCAATTAGTTAATATGATAAAAAAAAACTACCGTCGTATTAGTTTAAAAAAAAGACCATCTCGTGTTTCAACAATATTCACACACCAAATAAATAAATTTACCCATTATGATAGATAACGTCCCTAGTTTGCCTTTTTTTGTTGTCTTATCTATATCGAGATACTGATATCATCTTACTTAAAGACATCTCGTTTTTGCTAGAAATATTCTACTGAATATACATACCAAACTAATATTTTTGTTGATGATTTCTTCATTATGAAGATTCAGATTTAAAACATTAAGATAGATACATCTTGTATGAGTAGTTTCTCATTTTATTTCCTATTAGCTATATTCTAATGTCAATGAACTAACTGAAAAAGAGTTGAAGAAACTGAAAAAAACACAGAAAACGTCAAGCACAAAAATGAAATATCGAACAACAATACAGTAGAATTTAAAATACGTAATAGCCCACAATTAGTCGAACAATATCGAAATTTTCAAGTATATAATTTCAAGAAAATAAAGTCACTGATATGCATTGATATTGATTTCATACCATTTCGATCGAGACAATTTACTCATATTTATAAGAACATAATTGTCAAACAATATGTCAAATGATAACAACTTCTACTAATGGGAAAAAAAATCAGCTGGGACTTTAGATTTAACAAAAGGCTTCCATCCAATTTCAGGTCCGCTTAAAGAAATTCATTGAAATCTTTTCAGTCGATTCAAGTTTATACAAAACAATATAATGACCTTATATAAAGACTTTATATTATTAACCATAAACCCTTTAGTGATCATATTATAGAGGTCAATCAGTTGCACGGCAAAAAAGGATGTATTTCACATTTGTATAACAATTCGTTCGCTGCGCCATCTATACTTTCTTTTTTAACAAGACCATTCTCAAAAACAAACGCTATTTTTCGTTCTTTTCTCTTGAATTTAAAATCCATTGTTACGATTTTTCTTGCCAACTAATCATAAAAAACGGTGTTTTATTTCAGTTTTTTCGTATCTTCTTTCCTATTCTGTTTCTATATGGTTGTGAAGAGTGCAAGTGTCGATCAGAGATAAGAAAATATATTACAAAATGCCAGCGGAGACCATAGGAGTGTTTGACATATATCACGACTCTTTTCTTAATCTGGTGTCCACTACAGGTACTCTTCATCGTCTATATACTGGTTTGACATGGGCAGAAGGTCCTGCATATTTTCCTGCTTTACGTACACTCGTCTTTTCTGATGTGGCAGAAAATCAACTACTACGCTATGATGAATGTAATAGACAAACAAGTGTTTTTCGTTCTCCTTCTTATCATGCTAATGGTAATACAGTTGATCGGCAAGGCCGTTTAATAACATGTGAACAACAGACAAGACGTGTAACAAGAACGGAACACGATGGTACAATAACCGTACTGATCGATCGCGACGAAAATAATAAACGTTTCAATAGTCCCAATGATGTTGTTGTTAAATCGGATGGATCGATCTGGTTTACCGATCCTACATATGGTATTGATTCGGATTATGAAGGTGATCGAGGAGAAAGTGAAGTTGGAGGAAATTTTGTTTATTGCTTGAAGAATGGTAAGTTACATGTGGTAGCACGAGATTTTGTACAACCAAATGGACTAGCTTTCTCTCCTGACGAACGACATTTATACATTGTTGACAGTGGACGAACTCATCAACCAAAAGATGGACCAGCACATATTCGTGTTTTTAATGTCGGTGAAGATGGTGTCTCATTGACTGGTGGAGAAGTCTTTGCTGAATGTTTAACTGGACTCTATGATGGATTGCGTTTCGATTCAACTGGAAATATTTGGACAAGTGCTAGCAATGGAGTTTCGTGTTACGATGGAAATACAGGTACCTTACTGGGTAGAATTCGTGTGCCAGAACTTGTTGCTAATGTATGCTTTGGTGGTGGTGCGAAACGAAATGTACTTTACATCTGTGCTACTACTTCACTTTACTCTATTCGATTAGCTGTTAATGGATGCAAGACTTTTTAATTTTTTCTTGTAATCTTAGTTTGCCATGTTTGATTATCTATCCGTTGGTTTCATAATAAATATTATTGCAGTAGAAAACGATTGACCACTTAAAAAGAACCAAAATCTTATGCATGAATCATATAACAAAATAAATTGAAGGTGAATAGACAAAAATAAATAATATACTATAGGAGACATTAAAGTTTCGAACAATTGAAAATTCCCGAGGACAAAATTAAAACTATTTTGAAGGATCTCCCCGAATAAGAGTGAAAATATGTCACCCGATGAAATGAGAGACCGGACTTTCGGTCCATCCTTAGAATGACCTCAGTGACCCCTAAAAAAAATTTAATTTTTTTAATTAATTGCTAGATATCGTAGTGCTGAGCAGGGTGACATGGTGCTCAGCGGTGTGTGGGTGTGGGTGCAAGTGTATGTGGTATGTGGTATGTTCGTATCTCTTTTGCGTTGACCCGTGCCCACAGCTGTGCCCATGCCCATATTGCCCTGCTCAGCACTACGATATCTAGCAATTAATTAAAAAAATTAAATTTTTTTTAGGGATCAATGAGGTAATTCTAAGGATGGACCGAAAGTCCTGGTCGAAAATTTCGTGGGCCGAAATTTATGTAACCTTGTGAAAAAATCGACATTGCATCGTATTCCAATATAAATCATAGCACTGTTAGAGAAGATATGAACTTCATATCTCAACAAAAAAGGCAAACTCTCTTCGAGTTTTTCTAGTCTCATCAAGGCCTGCATATGGGTGAAATGTCACATCAAGAGCGGAGCTTGATCTGGTAATGTTCTCTCGTAAGTTCCTATGTTTACACGCAAGACTAAGCATGTAATACATTATGGTGATAGAGATTCATCCACAGAAGCAAGTGTTGTTGGTTCAATAAGTGGTTGCTAGCACGTATATTTTCATTGAATAGTGCTGCTTCAACATTTTCTACTGATTGGAGTATCATTTGAATGAATCAAAACAAAAGATAAAATAGAAATGAACGGAAATAGAAAATTTCTTACATTCGATGACCAATTTTGAACATTAGCAGTTAGATTTGAGAAACGCATAACTACAACAGGTTTTGTAACTGAACCTAATCCAACTTCAAGTTTTTATTCAATTATTCCCAGTGTTAAAATTAACTAGAGGCAAAAGACAGAAATTTTATATTTAATAAGAAAAACCATTTCTTTTAGTTTTTTTAATTTTAATAGTTGTTGTGCTAATGTGTTTTGTATTTCTTCTTTTTCTTTAATAGTTTTTTGTTCTGTTCGAGTCCCTTGAGTTGTTTCTGATTGATCAGTTTGTTGAAGTTTTTTTTCGAAATCTATTCAATAAAATACTTGGATAAATTTTATGAAAATTTTAAATGAAACCTTTTGTAAACCGAAATTTCTCATCCTTAAAAGATTTTGGATCAAATAATCGTTTCTAAATAAGTTTTTCTGTTTCATTTTTTGTAGATGCCTAACAACAAAACAATAATACGAATAGGTGTTCATAGTTTGTTTCTTTCTTTTTTAATCTGTAATGTTCCTAATGAACTTGTAACACCAATAGTTGTTTCAATGGGAACTGGTGCAACAGTAACAATAATATTTGATATTTGTGCATCAATTTTTTGTTGTTCATTTATTCATCGTCAGACAGATATAAGCTTTAGCTGATTGTAAAATCTAAAGAGAAATTTTAATTATTTAGCGTATCTTCCATCTTTTGAACTATTTCTAGTTCTCGGTGTGAGTACAACTATTTGGACTCAAATTTATATCACAGCTAGATTATAAAAATGATTTGATACTTGTTCAAATAAATTTTATTTATTAGAATAGACTTGCTCGGCACATTGGTCTGATCTTGTTCGATCAAGTTAAGATTTTACCTCGGATACTTGGAAGGATGCCTCAGACTTTTCTCTAAAAATCGAGACGAAACAGTTCGAAAATCTATTTCTCGCGTAGTATTTTCCTCGATTTTAAAATCTAAAGTCTAGAAATGGATATTTTTCAAAAATCTTGAAAACATATCTGAGAATTTGTCTCAGGTATCTCCGAAAAAATTTCAGTCCGATTGAAAAAAGTGAGACCGTAATCTTAAGCAAGTTCGATGACTTTTGAAGATTTCTTCAAAAACTCTAGAGGATATACTTTTAAAATATCTTCCTTGAATGTATGTAGGTCAAAGATGGGCACAGGACCGTCCTGTCCTACCGTCCTGGTGTCTTGTCCTGTAGGACAGGACATAAATTAAAGTTTTGTCCTGTCCTGCTGCCCACTAGGACGGAAGGAGGCTGCAGAACAGAACAGGACAGGACAGAAAAAGTTGTCCTGTGCTCATCTCTGTGTTGCATCTAATCTGATTTTTTAATAATTTTCACATGGTATATACTGTTACATGATACTTGAAATAAGTTAAGAACTGTAAAACATTAAGCGTACCCCCCGCCTGTCCGAGATTTTTTTGAGAACGTCTTGTCATAAAAATAAGAAATTTTCAAGACAGGTAGATCTTGATGAGTACAGCAATAATTGTCATAGACTCAAAATTCCCGAATGCTATCTTCTATGACATGATGTGGTCACAATGACGAAAAATGGCCTCTAGTTTTCTTCCCCGTTTCTCCAGAATGGTATGGTCGATTTAGCTGAAAATCTTTTTTTACAAATACTAGACACTGTTTCGGATGGGTATTTTTTATTTGTTTCTTTTTATGTTTTATCATTTCGATAAAAAAGTCAAAATACCCAGCCTACCCTGAAAAACAGCTTAATTTTATTACTAGAGCAAATTTTGTGTGAGCTGCCAAGAATCACTAGAGCAATAGTTCTTGAAACCAAAAAATATCCACCTCAGATAATGAGTACAATATGTGAAAAAAATTTCAGCTAGATCCCTCTTACCATGTCTGAAAAATGAGACGAAACGGTACTTTTTCTCTTAAGAATTTAATTTTAAGAAAAACGCAAAACAATATACAAATTTTAGCTATTTTGATTATGTAAATTTGATCTCTGCTCGAATTTTGTAACCTTTAAAGACAATTGTTGAGTTCCAAAATAAACTCAGTAGATAGATACTACTTGAAACTATAAAATGGCCACAAGAAAATCAAAAACGAAAAGAAAAGAAAAATTCTGAGCAGAGAAAGGAATACCATTAATTGTTTTCTTTGGGTACATTTTTTTCTTTGTATCTTGTTTTTTATCAAGTACTTTTTCATTATTCCATTTCTTTTTGTATTAATTATATGACTATTTGTTAAGATAATGGTGATAGAACCTCACAAGTTCATATTTGCATATACTTATTTTCCATGATGAACGTGTCACTAAAATAATAAATGAAGGTATTTCTATATTTTCTTTTATTTATAATATTAGCCATTGTTGAAAAATGTTGTTATTGTTTTCGAAAATGACATGAGATAAATTAGCTATTAGATAGTTAATAAACTAATATGCACTTTAGTCATCGAAAGTCAAGATAAGGTTTCTTACTGTCCTGTGGTACGGGACAAAACTCTAATTTATGTCCTGCCCTGCTACCCGCCAGGACAGAGATAGGGTGCAGAATAGGTCAAGACAGGACAGAAAAGTTATTCTGTGCCCATCTCTGGAAGCTATAAGACTCATCAAATATAAGGTAATATAGAAAAATTATGATTACATGAGTATTTGCATAGAATGTTTTTCTTTTTTCAAGTTGGTTTTTTTATCAACAATTATTTGAACAAGATGACAATTATCATAGAAAATTTTCGTGTATCGGTGATGGTCAACTGATAAAAAATCATCACCATTGCATCCCTATTCCTTATAGTTGTGTCTTATTCAATAAAGGATTAAATGTCTTAGAGAAAACAAGTTCTACAAGTGTCATACATTCTGAAGACAACAATTAACAATTGTCATACACATTTACTAACAATTGAATGTGTGAGACTCGTGTAAAACGCTGTAAAATACTAAATTCACTTTTGTTTTTAGAGTTTACGTGTCTAGTTGTCTTACAATTATATTCATAAGTTATATTTACGTATTATAGAAACCAGTCAAGGAAATTTATTGAACTACTCTGCACAGTGATATTTAACGTTAAATCACGTATTAACTTTGAGCCTACGCTCGTTTTTTAAAATAGAAACTAGAATGAGTTAGATGATAAAATCTAATATCGATCTAAGAACAGTATCGATATACAAGTAACATAATAACCTATTCAAAAGTAATCATCAAATATTCTATAGTTGAAGTATTGAGACCTTAGTTAAACTTATATCATATATACTGTAGAGTGCATTTCAATGCATCTACTGACATTATTCAATAGATTTAGAAGCGACATTTTTGAATCAAAACATCGATGTTATCAAAATTGACAAAAAAGTCATGTAAGATAGTTTTATCAATCCAAGGAGCATTGAGACAATCATCATCCGACAGCCTATAGTCAACCCTTACAGCAAAAGAAAATATGTAGAAATGGGATGTCCTTTGAAATCATCCTATAAAGGAATTTCAAACATTAGAACTATATAACTTTACAGAATAAAATTAGAATTGACTTGGATTAGAATATAATGATATCCTGATAGACTATTAAAGTTGACAAGTATTAGCACAAAACTTTTACTGTTTGGATAACATATTGTGCAATGTATAGCATCTTTTGTTTTATATGAACAAGATTTTACAGGACATTTACCGTTAAAATGACATACTTCTGAAAATGGTTTTGATGCAAATGGTATATACTGTCATACTATGGTGAACAATCTATTCTAATGCTTGGTTTTAGAGATGCTTCTTTTAGATTCATCACTCATTTAAGCCAGGAAAATAGGCTATTCTGAGCAACTTCAGTACTTGTATTAATATTCAAAACATGCATTTTTTAGGTCAAATATTCCATTAGGAATATTTAGGAAAAGAGAGTGTAGCTAAAATTAAATTCGTGCAAACTTTTTTATTTAAGAAAATTGTGATATATCATCTTCAGGCTAGTTGAAAATATGTTCGAGCTTTTTTCAAAATTATGTTTGTTGATGATTGATCTGATTATTTTAAACATAGGTATCCATCACGGCTGGTAATATATCTCAATGGTTTTCGAGAAATTCTCTAAAAAAACCTAAATCGCCAGTCAAATACATTATCACAATTACATTGAATGGATCAAATTCACCAAGATTCTTACTGTTGAGACTGTAAGCCCTCAAATCTCATGCAATTTTATAATATCTCTAGAAAAAAGAATCTATCGCAATAGTATTTTTGAAACGTTTCCTACGCCGTGATGAACATCTATGATTAAAACAATGAAATGAGTCATCAACAAACATAATTTATTTTTTTTAAATTCAAACATATTTTCAATTAGTTTGACAATGATTCTGATCGAATAAGTTTCGAAATATGAAAATTTTCTTGAATAAAGTCTACGCTTATTTAATTTTAGCTGTTTTCTCTTTGTCGATACTTTTATTAGTGTTTATAAATATGAACACATATTTCGAATCTCTATCATATTTATATAATAATTTGACAAGATCATTTTATTATATTTGAATCGATACAATTCAACATGATATTTAAAAAAAAGAAGAATTTTGAATATTAATGCCAATTTCTATTATTTTGTTGTATCATCATCATCAATAATTCATTTTCAGTATCATCAGAAGACAATAAACAACAAAACACTGTTTTCACATGACAAACACACAAAGTTATATACATAAACACTCAAGAAAAAAAAAGGTAGTAGACAAAAAAAGAGCCACGACCATCATCATCAATTATTTGTTATAACGTGATAAAGAACAAAAAAAAATGAAATTTAGAAAAAAAACGAGCAACAATTTAAGGATGATGTAAAAAAAAAGTACAAAAAAAAACACTATTTTAATATTTTTCTCTTATTTATTGTTTTCTTCTCAAATCTATATATTAGAGCAAAAAACAAGAAAAAAAAAGACAAATAAATAAACAATTTCTTGAGATGAAAGAAAAAAGAAAATATATTTACACATATGAATCATTCTATCTGACCGAATCAGTTACTATATATATCTATACATATATATATATATTCATAATCTAATGTCGCTGAGTGGTTGGTACCGTTGACGGTGGTTGTGGTGTTGGATAAATATACGGTGTTGTTCCATTACCACTATACGATATTGTATTAACATCATTTGATGAATAATATGATTGTTGTTCAGATGTGTTTCCATAAATTGATTCTGATGGAGGATAAACTGATGTTGATGATGTTGGATAATAAGGCGTATAATCCATTGGTATTGTTGATGGATAATAATATGATTGCATATCATAAGATGGTACTTGTGGATATGTTGTATATGGATATGATGTATTAGCATAATTATATGTCATATTAGTTGACGGATTAAAATTATGAATTTGTTGTTGTTGTTGTTGTTTAGGTCGTATTGAATAATTATAATGATTTGATTGTGATATAATCATTGATGTTGGTGATGTTAAACTAGGTGGTTGTTCATCATCAGTTGATTCAATTGGTTTGATTGTTGTTTCAAGTGAATCATTTGATAATATTTGTTGTTCCTCTTCCGTTTGTTCCATTTCTTGATCATTATTAACTATAGAAGCTGTACTTGTTTTTAATTGAGATTCAATATGAGCAATTTTTCTTTCATCATCATTATCATTTAAAGATTGTATAAGTGGACTAGCAAGAATATCTGATAATGATGAAAGAGTTTCTGATGGTTTTTTTATTGTTATACTTGTTTCACAGGTTGAAATTGATTGATCGGTTTTATTCTAAATAAAATTTGTTGTTTTTTTCTCATTCAGAATTATATTTTATTAATAGAAAAATAAATATTAACCTTGGATGGTGAAACTGTACTATCAATTAAGGCTTGAATATCTGATGAAGTTAAACCAAGTTTCTTTAATGTTAATGGTCGATCCATATTAAATGTTGAAGATGAATTAAGAGTATTTGTCGTTGTTAAACTATCATTCGATGATGAAATTGAAAGATCATCTTCACTTATTTGTCTTGTTAATGAATCTTGATGATTTACTGAAATAATCAAATTTTATTCTATAATTTGTCAGTCACTGCAGTTATTATATAGAATAGCCAAACAATTCGTGTTTTATTTAGTGCAAAGGAAGATCGTCTTTGTCTTTTAGAAACCTTGTTCTTCTTTGCGTCGTATACTAAGTGTTCGTTCTCTCCCTCAAATCGAAAAAAAAACTTGAATAAGGTGCTGAATACAAAATAAAGATCATGTGCCGTTAGTTTTCATCACTAATATATACTTAATAGCAAACGAAAGACGGTATCAAAGTCCTTATTTGAATTACCTCGGTCATTAATTCGTATTTGCTGTCAAACAAATTAGACCAAAAATGATAAGTTACTTTCATGAGAAACACTAATAGGTACGACAATTAAAATAGATTGTCTGTAAATATCATTTGATTCAAGATTTTTCACTATACTATATTTAGGTAAAGAAACAAATATGTATAGGACCAGCTGTTTTGGGTTTCTGTTAGAAAAAGAAATCTGGTCTCGAACCCTATTCTGGTTACGTCAAGACCGAAACTATCTTGCTCATATCTAGTAGAGATTTATTTGTTCTTCTAGGACTTTTCTTTTTTATTGGATTTGATTAATAATATCTATCGATACTGTTGAGTAAAAAGAATTGTATGAAATACGTACGATCTGGTTTGTCTAAAGTTTCTGATGCATTTTCGTTAGATACAATAACAAGATCCTTGTCGATTATAGATGCAGAATTTAAACGCGTATTTCGATTTATTCGTCTTGATTGTAAATGAATTTCTTCACTATTTTCATTTTTAATTTCTGAATTTGAATGAGATGTATGATTTGTTTTAGATTCTTCATTAGAGGATAAATTTTCTTCTGGTTGAATAACTTTAAGAAATTGATCAAGATTTAATTGCTTAAGTGTTGGTTGTTTTAAAGTAAGTTTCGGTGAAGGTACTTGAGGAATAAATTTATCTTCTTCTTCTTCTTTTTCTTGTTTTTGTTCTTGTTCTTGTTCCTTGATAGTCTCATGTATTATTGAAAATTGGCGACGAGGTTTATATTCTTGTGAATGTTCATCAATATCATTAACTATTGCATCTACCGTACAACTATCATCATTAGTAATGATTGATTCATTTTTATTTGATTTATTATTATTTGGTGTTCGACGTTTGACAATAATTGAACGACGTTTCTGTCCATTTTTTCGTCTTCGTATATAACGAATAGTTTCCGTTGGATTTGAACCATCATTTAATTCAGCTTCTAAGAATGCCGCTCTAAAAATAAAATCGAAATCTAGAAATTTGAAATTATTTTGTTAAAATTTACTCAGCATCACGACCCATTTGTTTAAATACAATTTGAATTTCTTTAACTTCTTTTTCAACAGCTTTTTCTTCATTTGTTAATAAAAGTGGTGTAAGTACAGGTGTAAAACGTAGATATTCACTATCAATTGAAACCCAATGTGCATGTTTTATTTTATCATTTTTTAATATTGTTTCCAATTGTGTTACATTAGCAGTAATTACAGGTCTAGAAAATATTATGTATTTAAAATAAATAAAATAATTGTTAGCGGAATTCTTGCAGGATAAGACACGATATCGTTACTTTTGCTTATCACAAGGAGATCGTTTTATTCTATTTTTGGACACATTTCTTTAACACACTTTCACTTAACCCTACAGGAATGCAGTAATTAGTTCATATACTCTAACGAGACGTTATTGATATATGGTCTATGACCATATATCAACGTCTGTCACGCCTAGATTCCATCGGTTCGAAGTCTTTGAACTTGGTATACTGAATATTTTTGAGAGTCAGAGCCAGTTTACTGAATGTTTTTGGGACCTGAACTCGATTTATTGAACGTTTTCAAGTCGAAACTAGGTAGCCACCCTAAACATGCGAGATACTTTTTCCGATTTTTTGTATTCTATGACTTGCACGTATTATACATTTCTTACACGACTAGTGTCCATCGAGTTCGAAAACTTTCGGAAGCGAGGAGGCAATCAAATCGTATTTTGATACTCTCAATGAGATTTTTTAATCGAAATTGGAGTGATCCCGAAAGAACAATATACCTTTTTCTGTTTTTTGTGTATTCGATCACTAGGGTACCCAGCACATTTCACGCATGATTAGAATCTGTCAGATTCAAAAATTTTAGGATGAGGGCTCGGCTAGAACCCAGTCGGGTCTGGATCCAAGTCGAACCCAGATAGGTTTTAATGGGTGTTCATGCTATTGTTCATATACTTCAGCAATAAGTTGAAATCGCGTTTTAAAAAAGAAGTCTTTTCAAGCTTACTTTCCATTTGATTTCATCGTTAAAACACCTAAATTTTGTAATGTTTCAATGATATCATCAATGGCCATTCCTGTTTCACTCATAATAGTTTTTAATAAACATTTTTGTTTATTTTCATTATAATAAATAAGTAATTGTTCAATAATTTTTATTTTCCAATGTGATTCATATGTTTGTGCACCAAGTGTTGATAATGGTCTTTCAGGTGTACCAACTTGTCCTTCTTTTTGTGAAAGTAAATAACTTAATTCAATTAAAAATCGACCATAACCTCGACGTTGACAATTCGGTAAAACTGTTATACATGATAAATTATATTTTTGTGGGCAATGTTTTTCTTTGGAAAAATAACCAATAAAATGACAACCATTTGAATCATTTTTTGTTAAAACATAAAATAAAAATGGTTCAACATCATAATAAAGTGTTTTATGATCAAGAAATAATTTTGCAAGAAGACATAAATTTTGACAATATATTCGATTTATATTTCCATCAACTTCAAAAACTGATAGATCATCTTTATGATAGATTTCATTGGCTGGTGGATGAAATGCAGTACATTTTTTCTATTGTTTTTAATAATAAAATCAAAAATAATAATCCAAACAATTAATATAAAAATATATAAACTTACACGATGTCGATCATAAACTTGTTCACATTTCATATATTTTAAACAAAATTCACATATATATAAACGTGGTACACGTGCATATTCTTGAGGATACGATGATGAATACCAAGTTTTTATTAAATCTGAACCGAAAACAATATATGGTGGCCAACGTGTATTTGTTGCATCATCTTCAATAGATTCACTTGAATTATTAAATTTATCAGAACACTTTAAAGAAACAAAATTATGAATTTTATAATTAAAAGACTAGTCTTGATAAGACTTACATCGGTTATAAGTTTTGTAGAATCTTTACGTGATTCAAGAAATAAATATACATCATTCTCAAGGATATTGTCTGGAAGTGTATCTTTAATAAATGCTGGCGGATTTTTATATTCTAAATAATAATCAAAAGATAAATAAAAATGAATGATACAATAATAAAGTTCTCGTGTGAGAAAAATCTCCGTAGAGACATTTTCACTAATCAAGCATATTTCACTTGAACAATGTTGATATACGAAATGAATTTTTTTTTGCTAGAAAAACTCTCGTTTAGTTTAGGGAATTCTTCTTTTATTTCCTATCTATTGAACTTATGTATACAGATTAATATGTAACTTTAAAAGTCGAAAAATCGGAAAGATGAAAGATTTTCATTGTATCTACACGGTATTGTGCTGTTTTCAAAAAAACGTAGCTTTAACAAAAATGTGAAAAATCGCCCTCGTTTCTCTATTTGATTGAGTTGAAATTTTCTTCGACTAGAAAGTATTTAGAATGTCTAGTTTTGTTTTCTGCGAAATGCAATTTACCAATGTTTTTTATCAGGCTGTAGAAAAAAGACCCAACTAAAAAAGAAAACATGCATTGCTTTGTATTTTGGTGTTTTTATTGGAACGAAAAAACAGATGAAAAACAGACAAAACTCAAATAGTGTGTAGTATGTGTACAAAAAACTTATTACTTCTTTCATACGAACTGTGGCCGAGAAAGAAGGAGAGCCATTTATTTGACTTGTGAATTCAATATCTCCTACAAAGCAACATGCAGAAATTTCTATTATCTGCTTGAAATGAATGTAAGTTAAACAAGATTTTTATTTTAATGATTTTTATTTAATGTACAACTTACTTGATAAATCTAAATTAAGTTTTCGTTTTGCACCTGTCGATTGTATTTGTTTCTCATTATCTGATTGATCATCTTCTGTTAGACTTTCTTTTCGTTTATTACTATTAATTTTAAAATTTGGTTTTTTGACTGGAGATTCATTTTTTGTTCGTTTTTTTACAATTGATGATATCATCGCAATAGGTGATAAAGAATTTGTTGAATGTTTTCGTTTATTAGTTGATCGTAATGATGGTGTTTTATTTAATTCCTCATTTCGATGAATAGATTGAAGAGTTAATGATTCATTCGTTAAGGATTTTTTATTTGATAACTGACGTGTTAGTAAAGGCGTACTGGTTTGAGGACTGCAATAAAAAATACACTAAGTAATTGAATATATTCAAAAGAAAAAAAAAATTATTTTTATACTTTGAACATAAATCATCTTGTAAAAGTTTTTTTCGTATTCGTTGTGTTTTTGATGAATTTAAAATAGTTTTAGTTAATAATTGATTATTTTCTTTAATTATTTTTGATGAATGAAGTCTTTTAAGTAATTTTCTATTTGATGATTTTAATGTTTTATTTTCACGTAAATATTTCATTGCTTTTTGTACACAATGTTGTCGAATATTATTATGATTGGGTTTATTTGGTAAGAAATAATTCGACATACCGTCCATAAGTTGAGCAACAGGACGAGATACAATTTCTGACGTATTATTATCATTTGAAATATTACTACGACGAGAACGTGTTGATGATGATGATAATGATGAAAGATTTTTATTTGGTGATGACATTATTTCATTATGACAAACATGACAAGCAAAATCACCTTTAGGAATGCTATTTAATGGTGGATTACAACATTTTGGGTGTATACCAGAATCACAAAAATCACAGAATAATAACTTAAAATAATAGAAAACAAATTTAGAAACAAGAAAACAATAGAAAAATATTTTGATTTCATACTGAATCATCACTTTTATTACAGACAATACACCGTTTACAATCAATACATTGCCAATGAATAGTTCGAATTTTTTTGACCAATTTTTCTGAATATTGTAAACATGATGGATGTCCTAAATAATAAAGTTTTTTTTTCAAAATTTCGAAAATTAAATTGTACCTGAGTTTCCACATTCAGCACAATGTATCATTTCTTCTGGAACACCATTGGCATTTTTTTCATTATCACCCAAACAAAATCCACATATACCAATTGGTTTAACAGTTTTCTAACAAAAAGATTTATTTGAAGCATTTAAAAGAATTTAAGTTTAATAATACTTTTTTATCATGACTAGCTGATGATAATCGTGTTTGTCTAGTTGTTGTTGATGTGGTCGTGACCTTGGTCGACGATGATGATCGTCGATCTCGTGTGCCTTTGGCTACCATTGAAAGTTTTTTATATCACATGATCTAGAAAACACAAGAAAAACAACGATGGAATTTTCTTTTCTGTTTTATTTCATGAACAAAAGTCAGTCGGTCAATGTCTCAGTTGACACACGAGGAAGAAAGATGAAAGATGATTCATCAACCGCAACAATAGTAAATATACACAACAATGCACCTTGAATTAATGCAATGAATTTTTAGATTTTTCAAAAAGAAAAATTTGAAGACAATCAAATGATTTTCTTAATAAAATAATCAAAATTTGTTTACTTTTTCCTTTACCAAGATGGATTTATTGAAAAAAAGATGTAGAACTCAGCGCACCCCGGTCATCAGCGACATCTACAGCGAAAAGAACTAGGTTTAATTTCTTTAAAGATTCAGTAGTTATGAATATAATCATTATTGAATAGTGATCACAAGAGAATATTTTTGTCAGTATTCTGGGTATGTTTAAATGAATTAAATCTTATTTTATAGTAGAATTTTTTTAGGGAGCTGCGCGTCTGAATTCACAAATACATGCACCCACACTTCGCTATTTTCTTGATCACGTTTATAGAAATTCAACTAAAACTATTCCCGTATAGCTGAATATTTTGTTGTTATTGTTCGTCTGACAAAACTTCTTTATTCTTTAGCTGTTCAATTTCCATTTTTGTTAACATAATGCTTTTGTCAATTGAACGAAAACATTTGATTTATTAATCCTCGAGTGAGATGAGAAAGGGAACAACAATAAATAATTGTGTGTTGACTTTTCTTCTGGGAGTAACTAATACCTGGATTCTTTATTTCTTCGTGTTCATAGCATTTCTAATACGATTTTCAAGCGAAGCAGTAATGCATAGTTTACTTATACTTTTACTACGTTGTCCTAGCAGTCATAGCTTACGATTAGGAGGAGGAAGCAGGATGATTTCCCTCTCCTAAATTTTTTCTTACATTCTGCCTTTCTCCCAGAAAAGTTTCTGTTATAAAGAGCTAACGCTTTTTTAATTTTTCGGTGGACTAGATTGGCTATGCATAAGCGAAGTTCTGTTTCCAATTTTTTTAAGAGAACAAGCTATTTTCTTTCAAAAAGAAATTGAATCAGGTAAAAGAGAAAATGAATAAACCTCAAACAGAAAAAAAAACTAGGCTGCCACTTCAGCAAAGCTCGAATAGACAAGGCGGCTGACTGCACGAGCCCGAACAATGCCAGAGCACGACTGTATACGATATCTGCTATTTCAAAATCTTAGACTCATATAGAGGAAATAATTATGAATTTAAGTCTCTTTCTGATATCTTGACTCAACTGACAAGTGAGAGATAATGAATCTGAATCTGCTATTGCTATATAAAGAAAATTGCAGCTGTCAGGCCATACGATTAACGAGTGAAAGATGGGGATTTTCCCGCACCTCATTCTTTTCTTGCGTTCTGCCTTTCTCCCGGGAAATTTTTGTTAGCTGCTGTTTAGCGGGTTTTTCGGTATTTTCAATAGAGGAAATGCACCAAAAACCATGCAAAAGAGAAAGCTTTCTCCCTAGCTTTCAAAGAAAAGCAGC
This sequence comes from Rotaria sp. Silwood2, assembly GCA_905329745.1. NCBI lineage: Eukaryota > Metazoa > Rotifera > Eurotatoria > Philodinida > Philodinidae > Rotaria > Rotaria sp. Silwood2. The sequence goes on along the minus strand of CAJNSZ010000036.1, from coordinate 178,178 downwards.
TGTTTTTGCGAAAGATAATGCGTTCTCTTTAGGTTTTCCAGGAGAATCAGGCACTTTCTCCCAAATAGAAAGCTTTCTTTAAGTTTCGGCTACTTTCTCCCTGACTTTGGGAGACTTTCTCTCCCTCGTGAATAAAACCAAACGAAAGCTCCGCGAGCAGTGTTTCCAATGACAGATGTGCCAAATAGAAACGGAAATGATAAAACATCTCCTGTTTTGAACATGCATGGTGTTTTGCTTTTTGTTTACAAAAGCAGAATCAGTAGTGGTTTTAGAGAGGAACACTGAGAGCGATTATCATCTCCAGCTAGAAACATTTTCTGGCTTTTCATAGCAGAAATGACCAAAAAAACGAACTAATACTACCTCTAATGAAAATTCAAAATATATTTTTCATCAAGAACGCTAGTTTTCTGACTGAACTGTGCCCTGTATCGAAACCCGACATCCGTTCCAGAGCCAAGTATGGACAGTAAACTTTCCTAAATATGACAACCCATCGTTCCCCAGATAATTGTACATATGCATGTATTTTTTTGTCGAAAAAAAAAAATAGTCAGTTAACTTACTCTTATGTTTTTTCGAATGCATTACTTTTTTCTTCTACTTGCTATTCTTTCTTTAATTATATCAAAAAAAAACAACAATGTATTTTTTTTGCTTCTGATATTTTTATTATTATTGATATGTACTTTTTATTAAAAGACGAATTATTCTTTAATATATCATTTTCAAAGACTTCTTCGTTTTACACTTTCTGCTTCAAAAAAGAAGGTGCTGTAGACGAACCCTTTGTTAATATCAACAAAATGCGCGAAAACATTTTATTCTCGATTCTCATTACAAAAAAATGCTGTTAACATTAACTACTTTAAACACAAGCAAAGTACGAACCAACAATTTATGTCAATATTTTTCGAAAAAAGAAAACACTGAATTTTTTTTCCAAACACTGTTACTACCTTGAGTACTCTGCTTTTGCTTGATATACTTAATGTTAACAATATTAATATATCAAGTCAAGTCAATATGAAGTAAACCTGATTCGTTCTTTCTACCATAGATATTAATCAATAGCTGCTCTATCATTTCAATTCGTTAATGCACTTCTAAAATATTAAAATAATATTAAAATATGTTTTTCAAATAAAAATCTTCACTTATCTTTAATTTCAAATTCATTTTCTTACTTATTCATATAGTAACGTTAGACACCAACTTTCCTCATTGTATCCAATGAAATAATTGTTTATTTACTATTTAGATATATGGAAAGAGACATAATACAAACTGGGTATTCTTGTTAACTTCTTCATTTTAATGGTTTTCTTTTTCAATAAATATTCTAATCGAAATTTTTAATTTAATTAATTTTAGACCAAGAAAAAAAGAAAATCAAGGAGACATCTAATTCATCATGCCCTACGATCGTTTAGTTCAAGTTGGTCGTGTAGCTTATATAGCCTATGGTCCAGAAAAGGGAAAAATTTGTTGTATTACAAATATTATCGATCAGACGCGTGTACTTGTCGATGGTCCATCATCACATGTATGTCGTCAAGCATTAAATATTAAATCATTACATTTGACAAAATATGTACTCAAACTTTTACCTGGAGCTCGTTCAAAAACAGTTAAAACACTGTGGGATAAACACGATATTAATAAAAAATGGCAAGAAACACGTTGGTTTAAAAAATTACAAGCAAAACATTTACGTTCAAAAATGACGGATTTTGATCGTTATAAATTATTACATGCTAAACAAGCATATAATCGTATAGTAAATCATGAATATAATCGTTTGAAAAAGAAGAATAAAGTACAATTAGCTGCAAAAACAAAAAAAGCTAAACCAAGAAAATTTGTTGCTAAATCACAACGTATTGCAAATAAATTTAATATTTTTGCTAAAACAACTGCAGCAGCTGGAAAAAAGAAATAAACAACTAGAATAAAAATTCAAGTCAAAAAAAACAACAAGCATTGTTCTTTTCTATTTCCATTATTTTGTCTTTTCGTTGCTTGTATGTTCTTGAAAAACAACAAAAAACATTCAGAAAATAAGAAGAAGAAAAATAAAGAAAAACAAAAAAATCAATACGTATGATTTTTGTTTTAATACCGTTTCGATTGATTCTAGATAGCATTGGGTTTATCTAATATTTCTTATCAAATAAGAGCATCTCTTGATCATGACAGAAGAATCATGGGATGGTGAGCAAACATCTAAAACATCTGAACAAGTTAGTTTTTATATGAAAGGGAGAATAAATTATTGGAATTTATTATGTATGTAGCAAACGACAGCAACAGGAACGGCACGTTTGGGTATTGGACGTGGAAAAGCAAAACCGGAAACGAATAATAATGGTAACAATTTAATATTTTTTTATTTGTTTTCGATGATAGATTTATTTTAGAACCACCACCACCATCATCAACTTCAAAATGGAATAGTAGCAGTGGTGGTGCAAATGAAAGTTCAAGTAGTTTCCGAAATAATAATAACAATGATGAAAACAGTAATCCGAATAGTGGTGGAGGTTTTGGTTCACGAAGTAGTGGTGGTTTTAGTGGTAATTACTATTAATTGGATTTATATATTTGTGAAGTAAAACTTTGTTTTTTTTTATTCAAGGCGGACGTGGTGGTGGTGGTGGTGGTGGAGGATTTGGATCGAGTAATGATGGCAATCCTCGTTGTAAGCCTATAGTTTAGATATCTGAATAATAATAAAGTATTAATTGAAATCTTTTTTTTATTTTGTCATCAAGCATGCTACAATTGTAATAAGACTGGTCATATGAGTCGAGACTGTCCTGAGCCACGAAAAGAAAATCGTGGTGGTGGGTCTCGTGGTGGTTTCGGTTTTGGCAGCAATCGTGGTGGATTTAACTCTGGTGGCGGTGGATTTAACTCAAGTGGTGGTAGTCGTGGTGGATTTAATTCAAGCGGTAACGGTTTTAATTCAAGTGGTGGCGATCGTAACGTTAATTTTGTATCGTCGGCAAACGATGAAGGTTCATCGATGTCTGTAACAGTCCGTAACTCGAGAAATCAACATGAAGATGGTAACAATGATACAAAGGCAAGTTTTTCTGCTTGGCGAGGTGCTGGAGGAAATAAAACAGCTAATGGTAATGATTCTGAAGAATCTAATAATAGAAGTACAACATTTGTTAATTCAACAATACGGGGTGGCTTTAATAATGGTGGTAGTGGATTTCGAGGTAAAAAAAAGCAATACTTTATTTAACATAGATATATAAATTTTGTCGTAAAGGTGGTCGAGGTGGTGGTGGAGGAGGATTCAGTTCAGGTGATCGTGGTAAGTGAAGTTTAGATAAATATGAAAATTTTGATTTTTTTTGTTATATAGATAATCGTGGTGGTGCCGGCGACGGTAGTCGCAGTAAGTGTTTATTTTATTTAGATAGTATGCTCAATTTTATCTACTTCGTTTTCTGTTTAGATTGTTATAATTGGTACGCTCTATTTATCAGTTGTGTGTTCACATTTGTTGGCTTGTTCTTCTTTTTTTTGTAGCAATAAACCTGGTCATCAAGCTCGTGATTGTCCTGAAGAAAGAAAACCTCGTGGTATAACTAATTTTTTTTAAATACTGTTTAATTCTTTATTCTTATGTAATATACTTTAGACGGTGGTGGTGATGGTTTCAGTGGTTCTGGTGGTCGGAGAAATAATAATCGAGTAAGTTAATATTTATTCTAAAAATCAAAAAAAAATCATGATTTCATTTAGGTATCAGATGATATTTTCGATCAACGTAAGTGTATACATACAAGATAGAACAATAATCGTAAGAATTTCTTTTATAGCTGGTGGTCGTGCTGGTGGTCAACCAAGCGAACGTTATGTTCCACCACCTCCACCAACAACTGAAGATGGTATATTTGGTGAAGCAGTTACTAAGGGCGAAAATTTTGGAAAATATCATCAAACACATGTTCAATGTTCACCTTTAGGTAACTAAATTGTTGTTTTTTTTCCAAAAAAAATTAAATAATTTTTTTTGTAAGACAAAATAAAACCAATTGAATTATATGAAGAAGCTAATCTTGGTACACAAGTTTTATCAAATATTCGTCGTGCTCATTTTGAAGAACCAACAGCTATTCAACGTTATACAATACCTTGTATACGACAGCAAGATGATATAATGGCTTGTGCTCAAACTGGATCTGGTAAAACAGTAAGTTTTGTTTTACTTTTAATATTAATTATCAATTAAATAATTATTTAGGCTGCTTTTCTCTTACCAATTATTTCTAATTTACTTGAATATCATGCGGATGATTTATCTGAAAAACTTCATCCACCATCACCACTTTGTCTTATTGTGTCACCTACACGTGAACTTGCTCTACAAACAGAACGTGAAGCAAGAAAATTTGCATATCAAACTGCTGTTATACCTTGTATGTTATGAGAAAGAAAAACTAAACATATTAAAAAAAAAAATTTGTTTTTCTATCAAAAGGTTCTGCTGTTGGTGGTCATGATATGTATGCTGTATCAGATCGTCTCCGAGAAGGTTGTCATATCCTATCAGCTACTACCGGTCGTCTCAAAGATATGGTTGAAAAAGGCCGAGTAAAATTTAACATAATTCTTAATATTCAAACATTAAAAAGAACATTTTTTTTTCAAGGTCTCATTGAGAAAAGTTAAATATTTCGTTCTTGATGAAGCCGATCGGTATGTACATAGAAAACTATTGAATTGAATTAAAGGAGAAACAGCAGAAACTTCATTCTTGAGGCCTGCTGTTTCTTTCTCAAATCTAATCTGTGTTTTGTTTTTCTTAAAGAATGTTAGACACAGGTTTTGAACCTGATATACGTAAATTAGAAGATCTTGGTTTACCACCAAAAGATGAACGTTTTACATCAATGTTTTCTGCAACATTTCCTAATGAAGTACAACAATTAGCTAAACATTTTCTACGTGAAAATTATGTATTTCTTGCTGTTGGTATACCTGGTGGTGCTAATGAAGATATAGCACAAACAATTGAAGAAGTACCACATTCAAGAAAAAAAGATCGTCTTTTTCAATTACTCGAAGAAAATCTTAGTAGGAAAAACGAAAAGAAAATTATTGTATAAAGTTTTTTTTTTTTTTCGTTTAGAATCTGAACGATGTTTAATATTCGTTGAAACAAAACGATCAGCTGATTATATAGGTGCATTACTTTCACAAAAACAATTCATGAGTACAACAATGCATGGCGATCGAACACAAAGACAACGAAGTGAAGCTGTACAACAATTTACAAATGGAAAATGTCCAATACTCGTTGCAACATCAGTTGCTGCTCGTGGTTTAGATTTTCCATTAATTGGTTATGTTGTTAATTATGATTTACCAGATTCAAGTGATTTTTATATTCATCGTATTGGTCGAACAGGTGAAATTAGTGCAAAACCTTTTAAACAGAAAAATTTTTTCATAAGTTTTGTTTTTTCTATAGGTCGTGCGGGTCATTTGGGTAAATCAATATCATTTTTTGATCCAGATCGAGATTCTGATAGAAAAATTGCTCCTGAACTTGTATTAAAATTAAGCGAAGTATGTTATTTGTAAATTGAAGATTTATTTTAAATGCCTTTATTTCATTAGGCTGGTCAAGCAGTACCTGAATTTCTTAGAAAATATGTTGATGATGCCAATGGTGGATTTTCTAATGATGGTCAAGGTTCACGAAATACTGATGTAATATTGATTTTATTGTATTTACTAAGTTTTTCATTCTCTTTTTTTTCTGTTTTAGGTGAGATCTGGACATAATAATTTTGGTAGTCGAAATCAAGCAAGTGGTCCTACTGGTGGTACAGCTTCTGCTGGTGGAACCAATGAAAATTGGGATTAAGAAAAACACATGCCTTTTTTCTTTCTATATAAATAAAAACTAAAATTTTTCTATTGTGATATGTACATTCCGAACATGTTAGCACATCAAAACGATCAATTTTTTTTCTAATTCAACTATGGTTCGGAAAGAACAGTTCATTGGATTGTTTGTACATTTATAGTTTCTTGAGTTTTTCTTTCTTTCTTTCTTTCTTCTTTTTTCCTTTGTAAACTTACAAAAAAAAAGTGTCTCACATTATCATCACTTGTTCTTTATACATCGTTAAGAAGAGAAAAAAAAGAAGTTTCAGCGATTTTTTTCTTTTTGTTTTGTTATTTGTTTTTTTTTTCTTTTCGGTGTTTTTCAAACATATTTTCTTTACTGGCAAATATTCGAATGATGATGATAAATTTAAAGATTAAAAATAAAGACATGTATGAGCGTGTATTTCAAATCAGATACTTCTAGTAGTTTCTTTTGTTTTCTTCTTTTGTTAATCATGAAAGTGAATGTGTGTGTGATGCCATATGAAAAGCATAAAACTAAGGTGTTTTTCAAGGCATTTCCCTTCACTTTTTTTTGCAAAATAAAATATGCTGAAATATTGAAAGTACAAGCATACAATAATTGTTTTTTCTTATGATGTTAATAAATTGTTCGAAGTGTACAGAATGTTTACAGCATACAATTGTACAAAGATCTGATCGATTTACAATAGGTTGGATTATTTGAGGTGTATATAATCTTCTACCCGTGACAGGACGTAAAAGGACATTATACTGATTAGAAGTAAATTTATGACAATAGAAAGCAAATAAAGAGAAGCTCAAACATGGAGCAACATAAAACAATGAGTATAGGTAGTATGAATCATAAGCTATAACTTACAGAATCGAACCACCTTGGTATGATGTACTTTAGGTTCAATGATTTTCAACAAGTGGTAAGAAACAGGGATGAACAACTCCATTCTTATTTTCTAAAATCTCACTTTATCTTTGATGAGACAGAAAAATGAAAAAAAAAGTCATAGAAGTGTTCATCAAACCCTTTCATCTTTTAACTTGCTGTTTTGTGGTTCAAGAGCATTCTCGATTAATGAAGTTGTAATAAAAGAAGTATTTTAATAAAACTGACACTTCTATCTTACAAACTTCGACAATATTTTATCTAGATAAACTTTTGGCTTACATGTCAGAGCTTGAGCTAATCATTCATTTCTATGAAGCTCATTGTTTAAGACTCTATTCCAAAAGAAGTCCTACTTTGATAAACTTCATCTTTAGATTCTTTTCCTTCTTTTATATCTCCTATGACCTCAGTTTCCACTTTGATGAAAAATATCAATGAGTTTGATTTCAACCTATAAGAAAAATAAATTAAAGTCTTCTATATACGATGTATTGATTCGATCATTATTAAAATTTCATTGAAAAGTTTACTGTTTCATTGAAACTAATAATGAAAGAATGTGCACTATTGGTTAAATGGATTGTTCATATTCGGATCAAATGAGTACTCTTCTCACTTTCAAACTAACGAATTTAATATACGAGTAGCCTATGTCATGTGTTCGCACTTCGAAATATCATCAGTATTTTTTATCAATGTTAGATACAGCTCAGCAAGTTGAATAAGAATAAAAACAATATCGCACATATGTATAAGCAATTGTGTATAATAATGAGAGTTTCAAGTCAATGATGATTAATTTAACAATAATGATATTTTGAACTTTTCCATAGAATTATTTTTCAATATATGTGATACTGCTTTCTCTTATTTCATTCCACGATCTCTATCCAACCATGGCGAAAAAATGCTGCTGCAATTTTTAGTTTAGTATTGAAAACATTCATTTGACTTGAATAGGATCAATCTACTTAATTTACAGTAGGCAATTTTTCAATGTAAAATTATATTGAAATATGAAACCTATATTCGAAGATGAAAGTATTACTTATCATACCATGACAAAAGATACGTATGCAGTTGATATGAAGAAGAATATTTAAAACAGACGGCAAATTTGTCAACGACTGGTAAATAAGCAAAAGTAAATATTACAAAATTATGCAGAGAAACTTTTCAATTAATCAATTTGATATGTATACACTCATGACCCTCAGCAATTTTTTGTATCTTTATACGAAGTGAATTCATCATATGTATCAAATTTTACGAAAGAATATCATATGTGAACTTTCTAAAACTCTTACATGTTAGCTAGAATATATTACTATGTGACTATAAATTAATATATTTGTTATTGAAACAAAAAAGTTTGACGATACTGTTAAAGAGTTTGACTCTTCAATAAGTAAAAGTGTTGATTGTTTTACATCAACGAATACATTAATTACCAATTAGTGTTTATCGCTGAATACAAACGCGTGAAATAATCACATTTTTCATCGGATGTCAATTTGATTGGTACACGAAAGAGAGAAAAGATGTATGAGTATATATATTCATAAAAAAAAGAATTGAAGGATATTTCACTATCGATCGACTTGAATAATAATCAAAACATGGCGTCATCATTTGATGCAAATTGTTCATCTTATTGGTCGTATTCACCATATCCGTATAATAATAGTTATGATACGTCTTCAGCAAATTCATCATATTATGAATCATCCATAGCATCATCATCTCCACCTATGATTATGTACCCAGTATATGATCAACAACAGTCTTGTTATTATTATCCTGATGCTACTTTTCCTTGTCAACAATTAACACCACCATCGCCACCAATCGTGTCATCATCTCAGGTAAACTTTCTTTGAAACTTTTGAACTACCTATTCTTAACTTGATTTATATTAGATTGCGTATGTTCCATCATTGTCACCTTCACTTCCTCGTCCAACAACGAATCTTCCTAATCGATTACAATATACAGTTCGTCAACGTTGGTTACTTAATGAAATATTTGAACATGTTCCTTATCCTAACAGTGTTCAAAAGAATGTTATCGCCGATCGAATAGGAGCTACACGTGAACAAATTCGTAAGTTTTTCTTCTCATGTAAGCATAGAAAAAATAGTTTTATGAAATTTTTCAGGTATTTGGTTTCAAAATCGTCGACGAATAGCAGTACAAAGTCATCGTTCATCTTCTCGTCGTAATAATCCATTACCAATTGACAATGGTCATTTAGTTCAATTGGAACTTGAAGAAATTTTAGCTGATCTTGAACTACACAAAAATGCTCCACAACGAATGCCTATTGGACAAGGCATATCATGTAGACGTGTTCGTGTAGTTAAAAATTAAATATTGTTTTTTTTCTTTTTTCTCTCTTTTTGTATATTTCAATAAAAAAAAAGTAATAGCAATTATGTCAATAATAATTTTTTATCTTTATTAAAGTTAAATCAACATTTCCAGTTTTTCATATTTTTTCTAACTATATCAATATATCATTGAGTATTGGACGTGCTTGTCACACTAAATATTTTGTTCTCTTCCGGTTGATTTATCAATAAAACGATCAACAAAGCTCTTTAGGTGCACACATTCACGACGACACGTAAAGACAAGGTCTAAAATAGTTCGTATAAGGGACGAGAAAAAGAAAGCAGGCAAGAACGTAAAGAATTTGTAAGACCTTCATTGATTCTTTTTGAATGTTCACAGACAGTTAAGCAGTGATGTTGATTAATATCTTTATTTCCTTCTTTTGTTTTACGCATGTTACCTCTACTTGTCTGTCAAAGCAAATGAGTCGAGAAAACGATAAATAGAGAGAAAAGAAAAAAAAGAGTATTAAACGAAGATTTTGAAGGATGATAAGAGCCAGATTAAATGGAAACGACACAGAGCAAATATGAAATATTTATAAAAAAGAACAGAACACTTAGACAAATGGATTCTTCATCAACAATCGAACATGAAAAAGTAATGAAAACTTTCTTATGTTTTTGTGTTTTTTCTCATATATCCTTCCAATACTTCTTAATAGCTGCCTAATCCAAATTCTCTATGGATATTACTGGATAAATTAGGTGAAGGTACATATGGACAAGTTTTTCGGGCTAAATATCATAATGTTGATGAATATGTAGCGGCAAAAATAATTCGTTTAAAATCTGACGATATCTCGAATGAATTCGAAAATGAATTAAATATTTTACAGAAAATTTCTAAACAACAAGAAAATTTACCTGATTTTATTGGTTTATATGGTGATAGTAATGAATTCCGTGTTCCACGTATATGGTTTATTATGGAACTATGTCATTTAGGGCCAATTACTCACCTATTAAAACAAATTCAAAAGGGAAATCAATTAAGTAGATATGAAAAAGAAAAATTAATCGCTTATGCATTACAAAGTACATTAAAAGCATTAAAATATCTTCATCAATCTGGTATTATGCATCGTGGTAAGTCATATAGATTTTTAAAAAAAAGTCCTAATTTCTTATTTTCATATTAAAGATGTCAAAGGTAGTCATATATTAGTAACAAAAAATTATATTATAAAATTGATTGATTTTGGTGTGGCTGCTTTATTCAGTAAAGAACAATCAAAACGTAATTCTAGTGTTGGTACTTCTCTTTGGATGGCACCTGTAAGATAAAAAAAAACACACTATTGTAATGTTTCTTTTCTTTTTAATTATTAACCTATAGGAAGTCATTGCATGTGCTCATCAATTGGAATATTCATTTGATGAAAGATGTGATATATGGTCTCTTGGTATAACAGCTATTGAATTAGCTGATGGTGAAGCACCATTAAGTCATTATCATCCAACAAAAGTTCTGTTTGAAGTTCCACGTCGACCATCACCGACATTAAAAGATACAACACAATGGTCAACGAGTTTTAATAAATTCATTTCAACTTGTTTAATTAAAGATTATGAATATCGACCACGCGCAGAACAATTATTAACAGAGCAAATATTTGTTAATTTTGATGATCAAACAACAGATTTATATCGAGGTTTATTAAAAACTTATCATATGAAATGTTCATCAGTAGATATTTCAGAAAAATCAGTTGAAAGTGATCAATCAACAATAGTTAATGATGATACTGGAGTTTTAAATATTAATCCTTGGATTGAAAATATACGTAAACCAGCAGATTTAATTGATTCTGAAAATAATTTAGCACAAATTGATTATCTTGATCAACAACGTCTTATTAATTCAATTCGAAGACGGTTTAGTAACACATTAATTTATACATATATAGGTGATGTTTTATTAGCCATTAATCCTAAACAATTTTTGCCCATTGATAATCTTCATTTTCAATTAAAATATTTAAAAAATACAACAAATTTATTGCCGCATGTGTTTGCAATAGCTACAAATGTTTATAATCAAATGATGATTAGTCGACAAGCACAATGTATTATTCTTTCCGGAGAATCTGGTTCAGGTTAGATGTATATATTTTATAGAATTTATCTAAGAAAAAAAATTTCCTTGAAATAAATAGTATTACTTCATGTTATCGATTGTAATAGAATCTGTTTCAATTTCAGAATCTAAAAATTTTCTTTTAATGTTAAGTAAACTCTATGACTTCTTCGAAAATTATTCTTTTTCTTTGGAATTCATTTTCTAGAAGATGTTTTTCTTTTTTTAAAGTATTTTTTTTTTCTGTCTAGGTAAAACACATGCAGCACAAAATCTAATTAGTGAATTAGCTCTACTTGGTTTTGGCGAACAACGTGCATTAGAAAATCGTCTTGTTACAATGAATTTATTACTTGAATCATTTGGCAATGCTGAAACATCATTAAATAAAAATTCTTCACGTTTTGGTAAACTTCTTGATATATTTTTTACTGAATATGGTACTATTGTTTATGTACAATTATCTCAATTTCTTCTTGAAAAAACTCGTGTTGTACTTGCAAGTGGTAATAAAAGAAATTTTCATATATTATACTCAATATATTCACATTTTTCTCAAAATCAAACAAATCCTTGTGTTTTGATTGATCAAGAATCATTTGAATTATTTCAAACAATTACACATTATACATATCTTGGAAATAGTTATAATCAAACAATATCATCATTACCATTAGTTGATTTATTTCAAATATTAAAAGAATTAAATATTACAGATGATGAACAATCATCAATATTAGCAATTCTTACGGCAATTATTCATTTAGGAAATGTTTCATTTAAAGCTGAAACAGAAATCAATGAACCTGGCTGTTCAATTGATGAACAGTCGAAGCCACATGTAAATGCTGTTTATCGTTTATTAAAAATTGATAATAATCAATTTATCCAATCATTATGTCAATCAAGTTTAATGACACGTGGTGAAACAGTTACGAAATTAAATACTATTGCTGAAGCACAACAAACACGTGATGCTATGGCAAAATCTCTTTATTCACGTTTATTTGATTGGATTGTATTTGCATTAAATCGTTATTTTCGTACGGAACTTGAATATCAACCAAAATCAATTGTTGATATTCGTAAACAACATGAAAGAGATATATTAAATAATGAATTTTCTGTTCGAGCTAAATTAAATGAAGAATTACATACAAAAAAACAAAATGATGATTTATATTCAATATCAATACTTGATTTATTTGGTTTTGAAACATTTGGTCATAATTCTTATGAACAATTATGTATTAATATTGCTAATGAACAATTACAGTATTTTTTTCGACAACATACATTTGCATGGGAAATGAAAGAATATGAAAATGAAGAAATACAAAACACAAGTTAGCAAAAATAATAAAATTTCCTAATGAAATAAATAAGATTTCACGAAAAATAGAAATGTATTTTAACTTTTTCACAGTTTAGTCTTCTCGATCAGACTGCTGCTTGGCATTTTAATCAGTAAAGCATATGATATAAATGTCAACTATTGGTAAAGTTGAATGAGTTTGATAAAAATCAATAATAACAAACTAGATACAAATGCATCTTTTTAGCGAAGCCTTGTGACATTATTTTGAATATGATGCAATGATTTTTATATTGTGTTTTCTGATAGATGCAAAATTTTTGACTAGACCACCAACTAACTGACGAGAGAAGGTTTCCAAGTGATAAAAACTCTTTTAAACTAAAACTACAAGCAAATGATAGCATCTAGTGATTAAGTAAATATTCTTGAGTGATTTGAGCTGTAAAGCATTTGTTGCTGACATATGAAATGTTTAATAAGTTTTTACTGTAGGATCTTAGTTCTCATGAGAAATTATACGTTTGAATTTTGATCTACAACTTAGTCTACATAAATGCATCGATTAGACTAACTTGTAGAAAAGATTTCATAATTTTTGACAAAGTTTTTCCCAAATATGAACTTTTCAAAATATAGGCACTTTGTCATAATTATCGTAAAAAGCAACATGGAGATTTTGAAATAATTATATCTCGACAAGACTTTGTCAGAGAACTGTGCAGTTTTTTTTCTGCAATCTAACCTAATTGATAACTTTGCGTAGGTAAATTTTTAGACCAAAATTCAAAAGTATGATTTAATTTGAAAACTGGTGTTCAACAGGAAAAATGTACTCAACATTCGAAATTTCAAAAAGAAAAAACTCCGCAGCTTGAACTACTCTAGGATATCTACCTACCTATTAAACTCTATCGATTGAATGAGCTTCCAAGCTTAAAAGGAATTTATCACCTAGAGAATTTTTCTTGTAAGCCAACTGTTATTTGATTTCAATATCAAATAAACACCTGACAACCTTTATTTGAATAAGTTTTTTTCTAAAATATTTATTACACTTTTCTTTTTTATTCTACTTTCAAACGACAAATTTAGATCCGTTCATTCTTCATACACATACAATATTGATCTCACACTTCCATGACTAACAAACTAATTTCAGGATGTGGCGACAGCCGATGTGCACACTTCTTTTGAAGAAAATTTCTCATTTTCCAGCAAAAGTCATGCTTTCATTGAAAAGAAAAAATATATTTCATACCACTTCACTTATAAAAAGTTTATTTAGGTACTTTGTCAACTTGTAGAAATTTTATCTTACACTCCCTCCTCCGCCTTTTTTTACCTTTTCCATGTGCCTCGACTAACTCTCAAAGGATAACGAAATAAATCTGTGGAATAGTTCGGATTATATCTGTCGTATCTCATATTATAATCTTAGAGATATTATTTTGAAAAGAAATTTTTATGTTTCATAAAGAAAAAATATCTTCTATATTTTCAGCATATCCTGATAATTTTGATTTTCCAAATAATCGATCAATTCTCGATATGTTTTTATCAAAACCAATTGGTTTATTAGCCTTACTTGATGAAGAATCTCGTTTTCCTCAATCAACAGAATTTACTCTCGTTAATAAATGGCGTGAAAATTTAAATTCTTCAAATTTTAAAACAAATACACCAACATCTTCATTATCACGTAAAACAATGAAACAACAAAAACGAATGTCATTAGATCTTCAACCATTATTTACAATATCACATTATGCTGGTAATATACAATATACAGCAAAAGATTTTCTTGAAAAAAATCGTGATTATGTTCCAATGGAAATAATAAATTTGCTTTTACAAAGTGATGATGATCTTGTTAATTTACTTTTTCGTAGTCGTCTTCGTAAAACTGGCAGTGTTATTTATAATGAACAAGAAAAACAAGAGAAAATTTCAACTCTGTCTCGTTCAACACCTCCAAAAACAACAACAATGAATCGTACACAAGGTACAGTATCAACATATTTTCGTTATTCATTAATGGAATTGGTTAGTACAATGGCATCAACTCAACCAACATTTATACGATGTCTTGTACCAAATCGTTTATCATTTCAAACATCACATATAACATATGATCATACAAGTTATTTTCCACAAAATTTTCGTTTTGATTCAAGTCAATTTGATGAAACAGTTATACTTGAACAAATACGATATAGTGGTTTAATTGAAACAATTCAAATACGTCGACATGGTTATTCACATCGAATACTTTTCGAAGATTTTATATCGATTTATTCATGTCTTATTGATTTAAACTTAAAAACAATAGATCATAGTGACCATAAACAAATATGTGAATTAATATTTAAAAAATTTCATATTAATAATTATGCTATTGGTAAAACAAAAGTTTTTTTAAAATTTCATCATATTGAACAATTAAATATTGCACATAAAAATTTTTTAACAAAAATTATTCGTTTACAATCACATATAAGAATGTGCTTAGTTAAAAAACAAAATCAAAAACTTCAAATAAATAACGGTGGAACAAAGTATGAAAAATCCGTTGTACATCTTCAATCTATGGTACGTAGTTTTCTTGCTCGACGCACAGAAAAAAAAGTATCATTAGCCGTTATTACTATTCAATCTTATTGGAGAATGTGGCAAGAACGAACTCATTATAAGCATCGTCTTCTTAATTATCGAAATGAACAAATTCAAATATCGTATTTTCTTAAACAAATTGAATTATATGGTAATAATTTATATCAACGATTAACGAATTTAAAAAATTCAAATGAATTTACAAATCAATCTTCTATGAGTAACGATAAAAATTTCCCTAAAGAGCAATCTGTATCAAACGCAATAATACATTCGCAATCACAAGATATAGTTCCAATGAGTAGTAAACAAAAATTTGTCATTTTATGTGGATATTATGATAAGGTTTATAAAGAATATTTAACTAAAAAAAGTATAAAAGTTACTGATGAAACGAAAAAAAATACAGCTAGTAATACAAGTACACGACGACCATCAACAGCTCCACCTGTAACTAATATTCCACAAGCTCCACCTTGTCCACCACCAGAATTTTTTCAACAAACTAGTACACAAATTAATATTTTCAAACGACAAATATCAGCACCAGCTACAGTAACAACTCCAATTGAAGAATTAAAACAAATATTCGCAACACGACAGTAAGATTTTTACATTTGTTTTTATTTAAAAAAAAATATATCTCGAAAATTTTCATAGATCAAAAGAAAGAAACTCAGTATTATCTCCTCTACGATCTAGTTCTATGTCACCATTATCAACTATTTCCACTACAAAAGATATTTTATCGTCATCAACATTACTTGCTGTCAATCATTCAAAACATATAGTAAGGCAAGATGATTA
Organism: Rotaria sp. Silwood2; assembly: GCA_905329745.1. Classification (NCBI taxonomy): domain Eukaryota; kingdom Metazoa; phylum Rotifera; class Eurotatoria; order Philodinida; family Philodinidae; genus Rotaria; species Rotaria sp. Silwood2. The sequence continues at coordinate 162,180 of CAJNSZ010000036.1, read as the reverse complement.
TCAACCAAGACGTCGTCTTTCTTCAACATCAAGTATAATCAAAAGTAAATCAACTGGTTTCGTAACTTGTAGTACATCAAGTCTTGTAGGGGATATGGCATTAACACCAGAAAATGTGCTTAAACTCAAAGAAAATTTACGTAAAACTGGTTTAGTACAAAGCAATCAAACACTAAGACGAAAATTACCAACAGAAACAATACAAATTGATTTTCGTAGTGTACTTCATTCGTCAAAGAATAATTTAAGTTAAACAATTAATTAATAATAACAAATAGAATAAAAACTCTAAGTGAATTGATTGTAAGAAGATGTTATCCACCTACGTATACCTTGTTGGAATCATTTGTACTTTGTTTTTGTGACATTTTGTAAATATTACTTACTATGCGTATGTGTCCCCTCAAGAGAGAAATCAATCATATCGATGGTTGTCTCTTGTATGATACCACCTAACAACACGTTTTTGCTATTTCTTATCAATTTCCCCGAGTCAATATTGTCAATAAAAATAAAAGAAAACGAATTTCTTTTATTTAATAGAAAATCAAAATTATCTTGCCAATTAATTTATATCAAGATAAAATAAAAATATTTTGAAAATAATCATGATTATATTGTTCTCATGAACATCTGTCGTGTATTGATGATTATCATAGATAGTTATTGATTCGTTGTTTTTTTTTTAACAAAGTATTTGTCACTAGATAGATAAAAATATAAATGAATGATATATAGTTGAAAATAGGCTATAAATCATGATTCTTATTGTTTTATTTTGAAAAACAAAAAAAAGTATTCTTTGATGAGATTATGATTATGATTATGCTAATATATTCTCGAGAAAAATATGAAAAGAGAAACGGATCAGTATTAATTATTGTTCTGTTTTTACCCATATTATTAAGTTATGACTGATGAGACTTAACTATAATTACTCTTAAAAGCAGTACATTATATTTCTTGATATATAATCATCTCACACAAAGATAATCAATTTTTTTATCCGTCAAATGAGTACTATTGAATAAAGTCGATGATAATTATATTTTGTTTTTGATATGTTACGTTTGGTTAGTATTATATATTAAAATATGTCATGTTTTTTCAAAATGTCATCCACATATTTAACGGATGAGAAAAAAAGGAACTTCTTTGTTTTTATTAAACAATGCATATAATCTATTATTGAATCGTACATTAAAGTCAATAATATTGTGTCTTTGTTAATGATTATATCATTTCTTTTCAACGGCAATCATGTTTGCCTATCATCATCATCATCAGCATGTATATAGTCAGTCGTCTAGTTGATCGCTTCCATCTTTCATGATTCAAGAAATTAGCTAATATGTTCGATGGCATCCGCACAGTAGTATCTCTCTTGTCTATTTATATGTTCTGTTCTATTTCTTAGAAACGACAGAGATAGCATACCAAACTTAGTCGACGTTTTTTTTTCTTCTTTTCTTTTCTTATCTATTTGTCCTACGCTTTCTGTTATATCGACGTATGACATCATCCTTACACTCCTTTTCTCATGTTGTGTTCCTTGCGGGAAAACATTGCTAGCTATAGACAAGCGTTCGTATGTAACCAAATGCATTGGGTGCCACTATCATCTCTTTCTTTTTTTTTCTTCTATTTCTCTTTTTCCTTTCTTCTTATTCTTATTCTCGACATTCGCGTCGTCTTTATGAAGAAAACTAACGTTCAAAAAAAAGAACAACATTTTTAGTTTTGTCGACAATCAACCACAAACTAATCATAGTAGCAGACAAGTAAAATAATACAATATGGTTATCTTTATGCCATATTATCGTCAGCAGGGACAACTATTTCATTCACATACTCGTAGTCGTCCATTATCATCATCAAATGGACAACACCATACAACAACACATGCTGCTATTCACATGAGTGCTTGCAAATTTGCATCAAGCATATTATGTCGTTTTACATTTTCACTGTTTTTATTTGCTATTGCACTTTTTTTATTTCAATTATCGATAAATAATGTGTCAAACAAAAAAAAAGGCTCAAATATCATTGCTGCTATTCTATTAACTATTGCTATTGTTTCATTTTTACGTACATGTCAAACATTACGACGTTATTTAACAATCATGCAAACAAGGCGTCGACTTGTCCAAGTAAATAAAGAAAAACAAAATATATTTTTTGCTTCTTTTTTTCGTAAATCGTTTTGATTAGCATTATTCTTAATTTAGAGATTACGTGAACGACAAGAAGCTTATGATCTAGCCTTAGCAACAAGTACTGATATTAATTCTGAGTATATATATATATATATTAACCACCAATAACTAACATATTCATTTTTTTTATCATTTTATAGACTTATCATGGGTGATAACACTGATTTACCATCATATAAAGAACTTTTTCCTTCTCATCCGGATATCAGTATTATTGGCAATGATTCATCATCATTACCGCCTCCATCTTATGATGATTTTGTTAAAACACTTGGTGTTCGTCAATCGACCACATCTCTTCCAATATCGTCTTTGCAGTCTCATACATTATCATTGCCAACAAGAAATTTATCGACATCATCAACTCAATCACAAACAAGTCCAACACGATGTATTTGGATAACTCATCGAACACAACGACCTGCTTTTATTCGTGGTACTGTTACATATGTTTAAAAATAAAAACTGAAAATTTAATAAAATTAAATATATATATTTATATGCATATGTAGATTTATTTCTGAAAATTTAAACGTTGCGTGAAGCCAAAAAAAAGGAAAGAAAAAAAGAAAAAAGAAAAAACTTATAATTTATATTTTATCAAATGAAGATATTATTTTTTCAGACCATACTTTGTGCATGTCGATCACGATACTCACGATCATCAATACCAGAATCAACATCTGATCGATTTTCTGCACTAATTTGTTCACCATTTGTCATTTTTAAATTACTCACTGCCGACTTCGAATCTGGTCTAACATCTCCTTTAAGATCACTTATATCCCAAACTTTTAATGTACCATCAACAGAACCACTAAATAATCTGTCATCAACAATCTAAACAATAAATTATTGAAAAAAAATATGTATAATCAATAGGGACCTTCGAGTTGCTTCCGACAGAGTTCGGATTTAAAAGTTTCCTGTTAACCGGATCTAAAATTTTTTCCGTTAAATGAGTTCGAGTCCGGATCTGAAAAATCTCCGTTAATGGGGTCTGTGTTCGAAACTTTTGAACTCGATGGACTCTAATAATCAATTATAAAGATGAAGATTTACCTGTAAGCAATTAACAGCAAGTGTATGTGATTTAAACATACGTTTTAAAACACCAGAACGTGCATCAAAACATCTTACTATTGCATCACCACAACCAGTAAAAACTATTTGCAAAAAAAAAAAGAAGAAACGTAAATAAGTTTTACATGAAAGACTAAAAACTAATATAACATACGGAAACCATTATCAACTTGAAGACAAGAAACAGTATGTCTATGTCCTTTATAAATTCTTGTACATTCACCAACATCAATAACCCAACAACGTCCTGTATGATCAGCACTTATAGAAAAAAGTAATTTATTTATACACTAAAATAAGACGAAAATTTTGTATTTTGTTTTTGTTTTCAATGTCATTTTATTTTTCTTACAAGAAGATTTATAATTGCTGCTTGATGTTGATCATAAATATGTAATTCTGTTCCACGATAAATATCCCACGCACGAATTGTATTATCAGCTGATCCTGTAAATAAAAGTTTACCAAGTCGATCAGTTGCCAAACAAAGTATTGCGCCTGTATGACCGCGAAATGTTTTTAAACATTCACCAGTTTCAAATGACCATGTTTTAGCTGTTGTATCTTGTGAACCAGTTATAATTAAATCTTTTGCGTAGATATCCATATCTTCTTCAATATCATCATCTCCACCACCACCATCACCACCATGTTCAGCTGGAATAAATAATATTGGTAATATTCCATGTTTATGACCACGAAATACACGTACACAAGCACCAGTATCAAAATCCCAACATCGAGCTGTACGATCATATGATGTTGAAAAGAGAAAATCTCCTAAAATAATAGTATTGAATAGATTCTTCCTGTTTTCTTTTTTTCTTTATTTAAAACTTAAGAAAATTAAAATTTAATTTTTTTCCAAGGAGATGAAATAATGTAAAACAACAAAAAAGAAACTTCCATATGTTGAATGAACTTTGTTGTTTGTTAAAATGAAGAAAAAAAAATTTCTTATTATTTTCTTTTTGCATAGCATAAAAATCTAATTAGACCTAGAAAATGAAAGTGTAAATAGATACTGAAAAAGAACTAATTTTTTATGCTTCAACTTTTTTTGACAGTTGTTTAAGTAAAACGTTGTTCTTGAATTTAATTTTTTATTTTGTTTTATATTTTTTGTTTTTTCTGCTTATCTTCATTTTATTATTGTTTTAATTCAATCTTGATAAATATGATTGAACTTACCAGTACAAACTACTCGATTTACAAGTGACGTATGACCTGAATAGACAAATACACATTGCCCATTTGTTATATCCCATTTTCTAATTGTACGATCAGCACTAGTACTAACTAAAAAATTTTCATCAATAATAATACATGTAATATAATCAACATGACCCATTAAGACATTAAGACATTCAACTGGTGTTGTTTTAGCACTCCATAAACGGATATTATGATCATCAGAACCTGTAGCAAGAACACTACCATCATTACTTAATGTCATACAATTGATAGCACTTTCATGTTCATCTAGTGTTTGTAAAAGCCAATCACGAACACGTCGAGTTCTACCTTTTGATGCTGCACTACCCATAATAAAAGAAAAATGATTCGACCAGCAAGTAATACTATATAAAATAATAAGAAAAGATGTTAACAAAAATATAAAAGAAGAGCAAATGTTCAGCTTCTTTGTTTTTTTAGTGAAAATATTTAATTTTCTCTCCCAACTATTGTTGCCTATCACACTCGACAAAAACAAGAAAAAAAAGAATTTTCTAAAAGTGAAACTTGAAAAAAAATGGAAAAAGCAATCAAGAGAGTGGGTAGTTTTATAAGAAAAAAAAACGCTCTTTTTTTAAATTAGCCTGTTTGATGTCTTAGCAAACGTCATCACTTACTATGTATTTTCTTCTTCATGACAATTTCTGGAACGCTTCTGATAATATTCAAGCAGTCATGAATTAAGCAAAAAGCTTCTTTTTGGTCTTGGACATAAAAATCTGATCTTCTCTTCAATAACATATAATTTGACTTCAGTTTTCTGTCTGCGATATATAAGACACGTCACAAATAAATATTAACCAAGCACGTAAAGATATATCAGATGCATAGAATTCTCTCTAATTTTTATATATCAACACGAAAAAAACATATTTGGTTCTTTGACAATATCAACATAGATGAAATATCATGTTACAAGTTACAGTTGAACTTTGTTTTGAAGAAAAAAACACAGTGACTATATTATTCTCATCTTACTAATGAGTTTTTTCTTGTCTCGTTATCGTATGCTGAAAGTCATAAAGTTTCCAATGTTGAACTATCGAATACGAAATGTTTGCATTCATTCATCATGATAACTTCATTGGAATAGATGCTTTCTAGGCATAGAATAGATTGACTTCTAACTAGACTTTAGTGACTCTCTACATATACTTTTAGAATTGTACAAAAACACAGGTTTAACATTTATATGTTCCTTTAATCTTATATCATTTCAAATTTTAATCTTTCTTTGTTTTTTTGTTTTAAATAATCTACACGTGCGAAGAATCAATGATAGATTTTATATAATAACATATTCATTTATTATCATCATTTTTAGTTGTTGTAAAATATTTGAACATGAGTGACAGTTTAATAAAATGATGCCATTTCATTTTTTTTCATATAGCTTTTTTAGCACAGCAAGTCGGCGCCGTTACCTTTTTCTTCACTCCTGTTTTTATCGTTCTCATTGTGCACCGACGTTCTCTGGTACTACACATTCATTTTTTTTTCTTGAACATCCCACCCTTGGTAATGACGGAAGAAAAAAAATTTGTAATAACTTTGACAGTCTGTTTGAAAAGCTGTGTAATGATTTATGTAAGAGACGGAGAGAAAAAAAGAAAAATGTCAAGATATACGTATACATGATCAAATATACGAGCATGTAATTTTATTTTATGTTTTGTTATCATGAATATTCTATCAACATTTGGACAATAGATCTTTATGAATCTTGACATCAACCGGTAGGTAGAGAAAGAAATGCAAGAAATCAAAAGTATTATTTTCATATTTTGAGTTTTGATCATCGATCCAGTTCTAATCCTAGAGTATATATATATATGATTTTCATACAGGAAAAACCGAGGTATTTTGTTTCACATATTGACTTTTCTTCTTAAGATAAATTTTGAAATTCTGCTTTTTTCAGGACAGATACCAAAACATTCATTCATGCAAATAGTAATAGAAATATTACTCATGTTTTCATTCTGAATGAATGTCAACGGTGTATATAGTGTATTTATGAAGAGAAAAATGTCAAATCTATGAGGTAGAAATGAATTATATGATTTACAAGCATTTATTGTTTGATTTTATTAGGTTTTTTTTCGTTTTCTTTCGATATTGTATTATTTTTCCGTTAAGAAAGCAGCATAGGTGTAGACAAAAATATGTCAATTTACTATACTCAAATGAGAATATAATATGTGTAGTATTTATCTACTCTTATGATTCAATTTTTATCGGCAATTTTTCACCGTCAACTATGAAATAGGATCAATAGCTCTTTACTTTTCAATTGATATTTTAAAATAAAAGAGTACTTCACACTTTATAACAATTAATCTAAATCGAGTTTAAAGAACTTTTTTATTACAATAGTGTAAGTGAGAAGTTTTAGTAGTCGTATTAGTTAGAAACAACAAAGATTATTTTGAAAATCATAAGCTGCCTATCAGAAAAGAAAAATCGACAAATATTTTCTAAACTTTACTGTCCATTATCAGTATGATGCATTCAGCAACTATATATGCAAAGACATTTATACTGCAATATTCTAGTAGTTTGAAGAAAAAAAAAGAGTATGATTCAGTTTTTTTCAATGACACAGGTGAGAGCTATTAAATATTAAGTCCGTACAAAACACTTAAGAAAAAAAGTGCACTTTGATAAATAAAAAATGGTTAATTTTCTTAATTCTTCATTTTTTTCTTTTAGATTTATGTCATGCACATATATTCCTATTTGATAATTTTTTTGAAGCGTTAATAGTTTCCTATGTAGTTTTTATTTCTCCTTCATATAAACAATAACCATTTGATGTTTTTTTCCTCGTCAAATATATACATTATGTGGGCGTATTTTTTTGCTACCTATTCGTTCTTCCTGTTATGGTACAAGTTGTTTGTTGGTAATAGTTGTGTAACCAGAAAAAAAATTCTATAAGGTTTAAGCATTTTGTAAGTCCTCTTTACAGGTGATACATGATAACGCTCATATCGTTTTCAAATTTTCCATGAGAAATCGAACAATCCTAAAGAAAATTGAACTTTCTCCGGTTACGACACCAGTTACTCAGTGTACTTTCAAAACTCGTTTAACGGCGTTGACGAGAAAAAAAAGAGAGAGAGAAAGTTCCTAGTAGGATAAATCTTTTTTTTCTCTTCTTCCAAGACGTGAGAGAAAAAAAGAGATCTGTTTTGTTTATGAGCAATACGAAAGTCAATATATACTAGTCAATCCATCGCGAGTAATATGTTGTTATGCTTTATTTTTGGTCAGACATTTTAGTTTATCTTATTATATGATATGTTTGCTGAAAAACAAGATTTATTTAAGACTTGTCTTCTTTTTTTTTTGTTTCTATTTTTCTAGATTACATACATAAGTACTAAAAAGTATTATTATTAGAAAAAAAGATGGGTCACGGTGGAATGGGTTGTGGAATGAAGACAATGCGTTTTGTGATTGTAGTGTTCAATTTGGTCTTTTTTGTAAGTTTATTTAAAGACTTTGTTTATTTAAAACAACATTTTTTGAATTTGATTATCAGTTAATTGGCCTTGCATTATTAGCACTTGGAATTTATGTTATGGTTGATCCATCACTTAAAAAAATAAAAGAAATTGTACCAATTAATTCTAGTAAATTTTGAACCAAAGAATAAAATATATGAGTTTATGTTATTGTTGTTTAGATCCTGGCGTTGACAAAGGTTTATCATATCTTGAAGTTATGGCCATTGTTATTATTATTCTTGGTTCTATTCTTTTAATTGTTGGATTTCTTGGATGTTGTGGTGCCATGAAACAAGTGAAGATATTTTTAATAATTGTAAGGTCAAATTATTCTTCTATGTCTTATAAATTTTGCAAATTTTAGTATGCTATTATTATTGGTATAATAATACTTTTTGAAATAGCTATAACAATTTATTTTGTTGCTTTTAAATCTAAATTTCGAGAAACTATTACACCAAAATTAAAAGATGCAGTTCGAAATACATATGAAGGTCCATTTGGATTACAAGCTGGTAGTAAACTACGAAAACCATCAGCAATATCAGTAGCTTGGGATTTTATTATGTATAATGTAAGTAATTTTGAAGAAATAAATTTAAATAAAACATTGTATTCTTTTCTTTTCTTTTGTTTCTTTTAGTTTAAATGTTGTGGTGTTGATAACAAATTTGATTTTAATAACACAAAAGAATGGAATAAAACAAATCCATGGTGGAATTCAACTATGGGAAACGATTTTGAAAAGTTTCAGTATCCAATAACATGTTGTAATATTGGTAATGCTTTTACAGAAGATTGGAATAATTTACCTTATGACAAATTAGAAACAGTTGCTGTTTGTGCTGTCAATGGAACTAATATATATGAAGAAGTTAGTTTATTTTATTGTATGATGCTAGATAAAAGTTTATATATATATATATATATATTAGGGATGTTATGATAAGTTTATGAGTTTAATTGATACTGCTAAAACATGGATTATTGTAGGTGCTGTTATTATTCTTGTCATTGAAGTAATTATTCGTTTTGATAGAAACTTTTTTTTTTTGAAATATTTATTTGTTTTAGTTAATTGCATTCATTGTTGCTTTGGCTTTATGTTGTCGTAAGAAAAGAGACTCTAATTACTATTAGTGTTAAGAAAAGCCTTATGGAAAAATAACAATATTATATGATCTATCGAATTATTTATTTAGACATTTATTTTTGTTGTCGTTTTCTTTATTGCAAATATTTTAAGCTTATATTGAAAAACATTCAGATATATTTTCATGGTATATTTATCTATTCAAAAAAATCATTCATGAATGTTGTTCTCTTCTTTTTTCTATCTTATTATTTCGAATAATCTATGATCTTGTTATTACAATCGTTCAAGAAAATATTCTCAATATTTTACACCTATTTTTCTCAATCAAATGATTATCGTTTTCTTTATGTTAAACATCTGGTTACATTATTTCTCTTCTAGTTGTCTTTTATTTCGTACGACATTATCTTGAGAAAAAAAAAAACTTCAATATATTTATTTTTTCCATTTTATTTTTTGATTTGTTAATTTCTTGATATGATTTTGAAAGTAAGAAAATAAAAGAATGAGATGTGATACTGGCGGCAAATCAAAAATAGTGTTTCTACGCAGAAAAAACGTAATTTTTACAATCAAGATATGGTGAAAACTATTTTCATCTTTATCTATATGGTTATTTGCATAACTTCTGTTGTTGCAGGTAAATCAACATTAATTTTTCAGTCATAGAAGAGAATTAATAAGTTTTTGTTTTGAAAACTTTTACATCGTAAATGTAATGTTCCGTTTGCTGTCATAACAAAAACTTAATTCTATGAAATAGACTAGTATATTTTATTTATTTGGTTTTATCATGAATTATTTATTGTTCCGGAAAATCTAGTTTGTTTTACATTATACACACGACAGATTTGCATAAAATAATTTCAAGTGTCTCTTGTTTAGCTATAGAAAAGAATATTCTTATTTGACCTTTATTTAAAACTACATTATCAAAGTTTTAAGTTTTTTTCAGAAACATAGTTTAATTTATTCGAAAAAAGCTAATTTCAATAAAGAAAAATCTGGAATATTTTCATAGGAATATTTTACATAACAAATTTAATCGCTTTCTATCTTTTATGATTAGTTTTTCATCGAATTTCTTGTTGATTTTTCTTTCATACATAGTTCGATGTTTATTAGCCATTTCTTTGTATAATTCATTGTTTTTCGCTTCATACCATTTTCCTTTAAAAATATCTACTGATTTAGCTTTTTCATTGCTCATATTAGTTTCTTCTTGTGGTGATATATCATATATATTTTTTATCATATTTTAGTCCGCTAGCATGATTAGCATAGCGTCTTGATCGAGTAAACCCCATCTGTAAATATTTTCGACCCATATCAGCTCCGACAAAATCATTTTGATGAAGATAATTTTAAAAAAAGTTTATAAACTTTATTTGATGATTGAATAGCTTGTTCAACAGTTCTAAAACGTCAATGTGAACACATTTCATTTTTATATGGCTGACAAATGAAAACACCTTGTTCACTACCATCTATTCAATAGAGTTCAGGATGTTCACGATAATCAATATTTGCTTTCTAATCATATGATTAATGATTAAAATTAAGATACGATGGCAATCGTTGTTTTACTTTATTTGATGTTGATGAAATCGTTCGTTTTCGTGGCATTGAAATGAAAGAGAAAAAAATAGTTCTCATCTATAAAACATCTAGAAAAGAAACATATTTTATTATTTTGTTTTCTTTTTCATATAGAACTTATTATTTGGAAACTAAAACCAAAACACTTCGTACACATAGGTTCCCGATTTGAACAAAATTGTGAAATAAATAGACCATTGACAAGTGATGAATATATTTCATGGATATTATATAATCATGATGGTCAAATGAATGTGATTAATGCAGCTAATTTAATTATAGATTCTTTTGTAATAAATAATGAAGGTATTGCTATTTGTCAAATAACAGATAAAGATGGAATAATTATTGATGAAAAATATTTTTTTATAACTAGTGATCGTAAGTTCTAAAGATACTGAACAGAGAAAAAAAATCTTATAAACTCTTCTGTTTTAGCTACTGAACTAATTGATTATCGTTTTGAAGGTTATGATCAAACAGTTATTGATACTGATATTGATCATACAGAAAAAAATTGTGGTCCGGATGAAAATATAGCTTATACAAAAGAAGATATAGCTGATTTTCATATTGATTTTGTTCAACATTATGAACGTATACGACAACATTCAAATCATATACAATTTCAAAATGTTAAACATGAAAATGAAGGTTATTATGAATGTGTAGTTCGATTACATAATGGTCTTGTTGGTGTCCGAGTATTTTTTCTTAGTGGTAATGTGTTTTGATTTCAAAATCTATATTTTCATATATAGATTTTTATTAGTTGGTGGTGGTCCACGTGAAATATCCAATCGAGAAAAACATATTTATTCTGAAATAAATGATACAATAACATTACTTTGTCCAATATTTTCTGCATTACCAGTTTGGTTTACATTTCTTGTACCGAATAATTCTCTAGAAGATATTTCATCATTAACTGGTTATGATTATTTACGAATTAAACATGTTTCTAATATTCATTCTGGAAATTATACTTGTCGTGTAACAACTAATGATGATAATGAAGGTTATTCATTAACATCTAATTTATATCTTGATGTTTATAGTAAGATTTTTAATGATACTTGTCATGTGTAAAACATTATTTATTAGGTTCACCTGAATATATAGAACCTTATAAAAGTGAATATGTATTTTTATTGATTAAAAAAGATATTGAAAATCTTATACGTTGTTCATTAAATGGAAATCCAATGCCTAATTATCAATGGTTATTAGGAGATATTAAAGTATTGACAAATGAAGAAATACTTTCTGATAAAGTTGATTATATAATCATACCGAATGAAAATGATTCATTTGAATCAAATCGTACAGTGACATGTATAGCGAAAAATAATCGAGGTATTAAACGACAAGTTTTTATTCTGCAATTTATTAATTAGAATATATGTCAAACGAATAAACAAAAAAAAATTTATTTTATAATTGATGATTCATTTGGTTTTGTGTTATTGACTTTTCTAGACAACTAGAAAAATAACAAGAAATAATAATGCATCAGAGGACGTACGTTATCATTCTTTTTACTTATGTTTTTTAGATCTTGTATTTGAAAATGAGCTGATGTCATCTTGAAAATAGTTTATTCTGTTTTCTTATGAAAACTTTTCAATGAAATAATTTGATTACAATATGATTGACTATCTTCAGATATTATCTTGATGTTATCATTTTTAAATAGTTGAAAATATTTCATATTGACAAAAAAGATGTGATACTGATTAGAGACAAATATTGATTTATATTAATGTAAATATAGTTCATTTTGACATATATTGCCAAAAAGTAAAATCATGTACAGATGCCTTTTTTATTGATGGCAAAGTAGCTGTTATTACGATTTTGTCATTGAATTCTCTGATATATTTAAAATTTAATTATTTACGATTGCTTTCCAGTTCAGTGCAATATTTTTAACACATTTTTGTACTTATGGAACTTTTTTAATGAGCAACACATAGTTTCGATTCATCTTTGAAGGGTGTACACGTGTGTATAATAAAATAAATAAAAACTTCGCATTGAATCATACATCATGGTCTTTATCACGATATAATACAGTTGTTGTGTAACGGTATTGTGATCAACATTATTTACTTCACGCTATCTATTACTCAACAAAGTGTGTGGATGTACGATCTTCTCCTCATCTACACCCACTCTCTTATTTAAAATACATCAATATCGATGTCTTGATAAGCTTGCTAAAACAATTACATGTGTTTCTGACATAGCTGCACCAGATGAACGTATGTTTCTGCAAAGTGTTCTTTCAATGACACTGAATTCTTCGAGTTTTATAAAAGTTAATATTTCTATTCTGACATCATTAAAATGCAATAAGATATTTAATTTAAATGGTAATGAATAAATTTTACGTGTAAACAGGTTTAAGGTTGGGTTTTAGTTTAATAAGACATTACATTTCTTTTACTGTGATATTTCGCTGTGTAAAATAGAAGAGTTGATTATAGTGCTCTTATTTTGCTGATTAGTGGAGATTAAATGAGTTATTTTAATTTTATGTGTAATCTATTTCGGTTTTTGCGTGTAAAAACTGGGAACTAGATTTCGAGTTGTGCAAAAATTTTCTTTTTGAAGTTCTTTATAAGTATAAACAAAAAACTAAAAAATTAACAAAAATACCTTGACCACCAAGTTCTGGATAGAGTATCCTATTGGAATTTTGAATATTGTTTGCGAATCTTCAAGATAACAATGGAACAGTTGATTTAGAATTATTGAATACGGTAACATAATTTATACTTTTTTTGAAAAGATTTCTAGATTCTTCTTTCATGGTTTAGTTTTTATGCCATGTGAAACAGTGGCATGAGTTTTCAAAATCCATTCATTAAACGATTGTACTTAATGATGTGATGATTTCGATCAGAAAGATTTTTGCGCTTTAGTTGTCAAGCTAGCCTACGTTTTAGGCTGATACTTGAAAGAAACGCTATCATCCATTTCTGAAGAAATATTCTGTTCAATGTTGAAAAAATTGACAATGATAAAGTAGTACAGACTTTGCTTGGTTCAAAGATCACAGCTAGCATAGCAAAATATAGGTGATTATCTTCTCGACACATAAAGTCAGACGACTGCTGTGTCTACATGTCAACCATCAATGATTAAATGAACAATGCATCATCATCTTTTCAAGTTTGTTGAAATATGTTGACAAAAAACTTTTTTAAAAATCATTGTCAGTAAGTCTTCTTGACCTCCGATTAACTTTTCATTGTTAATTCATTGTGAATTTTTTTTAAGAATTCAAAATCTACTAACAAATTCTGGAAAGAAAAACAAAGATGCTTCTTTGTTTAAACTTGACATTTTTATTTTTTATTCAAAAACGACGGATGTACTTGTTTGTAATGAACTAACATTTTTTAAGGGTCTGAAAGTAAATAGTTTGAATCGTTGTTGTTCTACAACGCAAAAAGGAATGACTTTTTCCTTTTCAATAGATGAATTGAATTCTAAAATAGTTCATAAAATAATTTAATGTAAACAATATGAGCTCAACTATAGTAAAACTCTTTCACCTTTCTAAATATAGTATTAATGACCTAGATAAATTTTTTATTTATACGTATGTTGCTAATCTGTTAAAACATTTTATATAGTTTTGATAGCAATTCGAGGTTCATATTATGATAATCGCAAACAAAATAAATATAAATTGTTTTTTGTCATTGTTAATAATTACTCTCAAATAAGATCATACATAATATATGCGCAATAAATTAATTACTTATCAATAAGAAAGCTAATCCTTCTACTGAAAAGAAAAGTATGCAAGTATAATGAATCAATCCTTACAATTTAGTTAGTCGAATGGATTAAATTTGATGAAAAGACAATGTTTTATTGTAATAAAAGTTCTTTTTTGTGTTTTTAATAAAAACAACCAACATGATGGAAAGTGTTATCATTAGCTCGTTCTTTGTCAGTTCTTTATCTATAAAACATATTTGGTTAGTTATGAATTTTTCACCCTTAGTACGTTGAAAGTTTATGTAAAGACGAACAAAACAAAATTTCTGTAAGTAAATTGAATTTACACTTATTTACAATAAATCAAAATTTTTATCAAATAGAAAACAACGTAATTTCCATGGAAAAAATAATTTGCGTCGTTAAAATTATTTCAAATAATCATTACTGGCAATCTTTACTATGTTTATTGAACATAGATGTTTAAAACTAAATTGAAAATTCTATTAAACATAATAATAATAATAGTAATAATATCAAGTAGAAATGATGTATCATCATTTTAATTTGCAACTAGCTATATTTTACAAAAGTAACTAATATCTTTTTAATCTTTGAGTTTAAGCGCCTTATAGATTTAACACATGGTATAACATTAACATAATATGAAGGTTTAATAATTCTTACATTAGTTTTTCTTCTGCATGAATGATATTCATCATTTATCTCGAGAGAAAAAATCTACTGTTTGGAAAGAAAAAAAATCTGCAAGTAAAATGGATACGTGCTTGTCTGTTTTATTTATGACGTGTGTGCCATAAATAATAGCATCATTCATATTTTTCTTTTTGTTTTGTCCACGTTTATAAGTAGAAAATTAAAGTTAGTGTCAAATGATAAGCTGTTCGATTCTCTATAAAATCACACGAACACATTAGATCTAACCTTCAAAGTTGTCGATAGTATCGAAGAACATTGAACTTCACCAATAAGTGTCGATGTTTTAGAAGATTTTTCCTAAACAATCGTCGATATTATTATGTGACTTTCTTTTGGACAGACGAAGCATGTTATAGAAATTTTATTGTAATACCAGGCATAGCTCCTTGTCTCGATATGTACTGACAGACATTTCCAAAGAACATCATGACACGGAAACGAGTTTCTTTACATTGAGTGACAAAGAGTATATTGAGTGGGAATATTCATATTCACTGAGTGCAGCTAAAAATTTTCTTATAAGTGTTTCATATTTCTTTTAAACTGATCGAAACTTTACGTTGGAATATTTCATTATGGTCGTTGTTCATCGAATTTTCTCAATCTTCAATAATAGTAGTTTATAATGATAATTATTGGAAAATTTGATGAGAACAGTCAATCTTTCTCTAAGTATTAGTTTATGATGAGATACTTAATTCCTAAAGATTTCCAGATGCATCGATCGATTCACAAAAAATCGAATATGAGTTGTTTTACGCTAGAAATGGGTAGATATTGGAGAAGCTACATGCATGCTATCCAACATTGGCGGCGACTTTTAAGATTAGAGTTAATGCTTCTGCGCAATTTTGTAGAGAATGGAATAGCGAGCTTTTTTAGAGCAAGTGCAATTTTTTATCTATAAGCATGATCAAAATCAATAATAAATATGAATGGCACCATTATTTATGGTGTACTCGTTATTTCAAACAAATAATGCATCACTCAAAGTTGTTTTATTTAAAATAATAACGAAGAAATCTGAAAAAAAAAACAAATTTAGAAATTGATTTTAGATTATTAAGATGGGTCATGGTAGTATGAGTTACCAGTTGAAAACTGTTCGCTTAATAATGGTATTAGTTAATGTGATACTTTTTGTAAGTTCAATATTTCTACTGTTTTGGTTTTAATTTTTAATAGAATTATTTATCTAGTTGATCGGTGCAACTTTATTAGGTGAAGGTATTGATCTTCTAATTAGTGGACGTTTTCATAATTTTACAGAATTTATATCAAATGTTCAAAGTGTGTTACTAAATAATTTAAATAGACAGCTAAAATGAATTCATAAAATATTATTTATAGGTTCAAATAATACAAAAAATAATGTGGTATCTGATGAAATTTTATATATAATTATGATCATTCCCGGTTTTACACTTCTATCAATTGGATTTTTTGGTTGTTCTGGTGCAATAACTCAAATACATTGTCTTTTATTTTTTGTAAGTATATACCAGTGGGCATAAGTTTAGACCAGTTGTATTGTTGAATTTTCTTCTCGATGGTTATAGTTAACAAGCATCTGAAACAAAACATTTACGTAGCTAAAAAGATTCTCTATCCGGATTGACAAGATCGAAAATTCCAATAAAACTGCTTTGATGGAGATCTATGAAAAATCAATACTTCTAAAATCAACTTTCTGACTTCTATTCGAGGCTTTGGGGAAAAGTTTTTATTTGATAGAACAAAATAAAACGACTTCGACCTTTTCATGACTTTTCTTCATCGAACTTCATTCAATTTATAGAAGGTCTCCAAGCGTCCTATAGGGCAAAACCAACGCAATTTTCAATAAAAAGAAAAGAAAAATGCTTTTATGATCTACTGTAAATTGCATGTAGTTCGATGAATAAAGGTTACGAAGAAATCGAAAACGTCTCATATTACTCTATCAAATAAAACCTTTCTCAAAAGCTTCGAATCAAAATCAGAAAGCTGGCTTTAGGAATCTTTGTTTTCCGCAGATCCTCATGCAAGCAGCTTTGTTGGAGTTTTTGAAAATATCAATCCCGAGAGTGAATCATTTCAGCTGCACAAATGCTTACTAACTATTATAATCGAAAAGGTTTTTTAATTTTTAGTATTCTTTTATTGTTGTAATAAATTTAATGCTTCAAATGATGATTATTATTTGTTCGATTGTTTTTCCATCTAAAATTAAAGAAAAATTTATATCCATAATACGTGTATTAATTCGTGATAAATACAAAGGGCCACTTGAGAAGAATCTTCAGTTAACATCATATCTATGGGATTTAATTATGTATCAAGTAAAATCATTTCTTTAAAATTTTCAATGAATATCTTATTGAATTAGTTTTGTTTTCAAGTTAAAATGTTGTGGTATAGAAAGTAAAAATGATTTTGATATAACAAATAACTGGAATCGAACAAATCCATGGTGGACTAATTCAATGTCAATAGAGAATAAAAATTTTAAATATCCATTAACATGTTGTCCAATAAATAATATTTCGAATAAAGATTGGCAATTATCTCAAGAAGCTATTTCATGTGCTCTTCATGGAAATAATATTTATGCAATTGTAAGTATATGTTTTGATAAAACTTGAAGATGATTTTTTTTATTCTTCAAATTTTTAGGGTTGTTATAAAAAACTTCTTGATATATTGCATTCAAGTCAAACTACAATTTTTATTGTTATCTTATTGATTATTATGATCGAGGTAAAAGTCAAGCTAATCGAGAGGTTTATAGTTCTGGTATTTGCTTTTAATTTAGATGGCTGCTTTAATTTTTGTATTAGTTATTTATAATCGAAACCAAATGAATAGACTTCATCATATCATGGAAGGATTACCACCACCATATCCAACGAGAACGAGAATGAACAATGCAAATTTATATTTTCAGATTTAAATTTGAGATTTATTTATTAAAAATGTATATTATTTGATGAATAAGAATTCTCAAGAAAGTTTAGAATATTTTTTTGATGGTACAAAAAATTCATTATCGATACCTTTTGAATTGTCATTTATTGATCATAACGAATAAAGAATGGGAAATGGCTGGTCCATAAATTGTTTCTGTTTGAAAATCACTTTTGTAATACCTTATTTAATGGCATTCATGCTTCTCTTTTTAACAATACACTACTCTCAATTCCCAATAAATTATTAGTTCGACGAATTTCTCACTGTATAAGCAGTCAATCAGTTCATTCGCCTTCCAACGGTAGATTTTTTCTGCAGAAACAACGACGTGTTTCATGTGATTTTAAATATACTTCATTACAAAAGAATCGTTTTTTTTCAAGGTACATAGAGCTCAGCGATAAGAACGTATTATTGTTATTAAGAACAGAAAGTTCATCTTCAAGTTTATCGGGTCTCTAAGGTGTTTCTTCTCTGATTCGCCTCTGTTTTCAGGTAACTCGTTGCTTTTCCAATGGAATTTTTGCTCTCACTCAACACGTTCTTGTGTCATTGAGTCGTAGTCTAGGGTCTCAGAAACACGCTTTAATTAGAGTCTTTTTTTGTCGATTCTACCAAAAGAACTTATAATTATGAACTAGTCAACATACCACTAGGCTAAGCTTACTTATCTCTTAATTATTAAGTTTTCTACTTATGTTGAACAAAACTTATGTGCACATATTGACACATTTCTACAGTTGCTCCTTTGGATTATTATGTAGTGATGAGATTACTACTTTGTAGTAAAATACCTATTCAAGTTGAACTTCTAATTATCATAATTCTAATTATCAAAAAAAAAAACTCTAATAAAGTTTTACAATTAGTGCCTCTTCAGTTGTTGTTCATTTATTTTCGAATTGTTGTTTGATTCTTGGATCTTCATTTATATTAGAACTCGCATTATGCATCACATGAATAGTTGATCAACAATGTTTGACTACTAATTTTGTGGCGATTCAATCTGTATTTGATTTGTACGAAAAATTTTCGAGAAAGTCAAGATACCCACTTCATAATGCTTTATATAAATTTTGTTTAAAGATTATCAAATAAAAATTACACCATCACAAAATGAAGTTAAACAAAAACCGATGGGCCTTAATAAACTCGAAATATGTGACATCATCAACATTTTGTCTAATTTTTAGATGATTAAAATACTTTTTTGTACGATAAAAAAATCTAACGTTGTTTTGGCAGAGTAATTGACTTCTTGAAAATGTTATATCTTGCACACTAGATAAAATATTTCTTTTTCTCTTTTTCTGTATGAAAAAATGCAAACAAAAAACGTGTAAGAATGTGTTTTCAAAAAAATGTAACGTATTTTATCAACTGGAAACGTATTCTTGTACTATTGAAGCGTTGAATAATGAGAAATGGCTGTAGATGAAGAGAAGGCACACAGCCAGAGGCACACCATACACGCGCCGGTGTACTACACACCCTAAGCGTTTGTTTTAACGTGTCACTGGTAATGAAATTCCTGTCATTCAATTGCCAAATCTAACTGATAATAGCTAATTTGATTGCTCTGTCTAAGTGCTATTTTTATCTTCAAATAATAAAAATTTTTGATGCTGAAAAAATTTTAAAAATGAATCGAAAGTTCTACAAT
The DNA here is from genome assembly GCA_905329745.1 of Rotaria sp. Silwood2. Lineage (NCBI taxonomy): Eukaryota > Metazoa > Rotifera > Eurotatoria > Philodinida > Philodinidae > Rotaria > Rotaria sp. Silwood2. The sequence goes on along the minus strand of CAJNSZ010000036.1, from coordinate 142,368 downwards.
GATTATTTTATGAAATAAAAACGAACTTGAGGTTAGAGCATGCATATAACCAAAAATACTCTAGAAAAATTAAAAGAACGTTTGTGACGACTCTCTTAAGAAATAATTGTTTTAAGTAAGTAGATGGAGTCATTGTATGTCAAACAACCAAAAACCACATCTCTTCGGAGTAGTAAATGCCAGTAATGTTAGTAGCGGATAGTTGTCGATTAGTTCGTTTTGGATACCGCTTATAGTCAAGAAACTAAAATTTTACAACAAAATGCAAGCAACAGCTCACTACTTGAAGAATGCATTCTTTAATTGAAAAGTCAGCACCCAGATCTGTAAGTTCAATGGTGCCGCTATGATCTTCGGCATAACTTCACATACTCTTCAGTCTATAGACGTCTAACAAGAAATATACCATTAATCAGTTTATGATGCAAACAAACGGGTATCTAGAGACAGGACATCAAATGGTTGACACAAATTGTTAATATCAATAATTTGTCAAACGACTAAGTCCCATCAAATTATTGCAAAGCGTTGCCTTATGTCAGTATGTCAGGAAATGAATGATATGCCAAAGTATATCATAATCAAATAGTGTAGTGTTTGTCATAGGTATGTAAAAAGCAGTTGTAAAGCATTGTTACAATGGTAATGAAGAATTTCGAAGAGTTCGATAACACCATCTGAATTTCTTGAGCCGCGCGTGAACACTTTCAATCAAATGGCCTACCTTTGTGACAAATTGGGAGTTATTGGCTTCATACACATCGAAGTCTCGCTGATTTTTGCCGAGGCACGAAAGTATTACAACATCAAAAGAATCTCGAAATTCTCCCTTTTGCATGATTGTGCCACACTCTTCAGTAAATATAAGGATAATCTCGTAGTTATTGAAGATAATACGCGTAAAAATAGAAGAAACATTGACAATGTAGTCCATTATTATTATTACTATGAACAGAAACTTGATCAATGGTCGCGTCTTATGTTGATTGAATGTATTACGCTGGACTCCATTAATATACCGGGTGTGTCAAAGTGTTTGCAACATGTTGTATTTTGCATATATCTCAGCATAGATAAATGATAAAAAACTTGATTTTTTTTCAAAAGATGCACCGTGAAAAGCTCTACAAAAAATGTCGGAACAAATCTCTACTAACATGTTTTGATGATTTTTTTCTATAGTCAAAATGAAACACCTACATATTAGTGCTACTTCCCACAGTACTTATAATAATAAAAATGTTTGGAAGACCTTCTTTTATTTTGCATATATCTCATCTTCAGATAACGATAAAATCTTGATCTTTTTTTCAAAATATGCTTCATCGAAAGCTCTACAAAATTTATATGAACAAACCCTATCGACTTGCTCTGATGATTTTTCTAGATAGTCAAAAGTGAAGATCTGCGTGATGTTGCTACTGAGTGTTCAAAAATGTTTGCAACATAGCTTGTTTTACAAATATCTCTGCACAGACAAATGATAAAATTTTGATTATTTTTCTTCAAAAGATGCGCCATGAAAAGCTCTGCAAAAAGTATAAGAACAAATACTTATTGAGTTGTTCTGACGGTTTCTTTCCGACTCGAAATGGAAAAAAATACATGATACTGCTACTTCCCACCGTATTTATAATAATAAAAATGTTCGGAAGACTTTTTCATTTTGCTTATATCTCAGCCTCAGAAAATGATAGAATCTTGATATTTTTTTCAAAAGATGGGCCGTTGAAAGTTCTACAAAAGCTGTATTAGCCAATTCATAGTGGAAAACAAAAAGGTCTTGCAAACATTTTTATTATTATAAGTACTGTGGGAAGTAGCACTAATATGTAGGTGTTTCATTTTGACTATAGAAAAAATCATCAAAACATGTTAGTAGAGCTTTTCACGGCGCATCTTTTGAAAAAAATCAAGTTTTTTATCATTTATCCATGCTGAGATATATGCAAAATACAGCATGTTGCAAACATTTTGGCACACCCGGTAGCTGTCGTACATTTTTCAAAGTAGCATATCGCTTTAAAAAAATGAAGCTTCTCGTGTATCTCACCAGTATTTTAAAGATATATTCCATTCAATACAAATATACATGAATGCCAGCTCTCGATCAGTAAGCGACTAACAATCAGTGAGATATGTTTATCGATCACATTTTGTCACGTCAAATGATTCAAATACAGATAATGCAAAACGAAATATTGAGCAAGCGCGATTCGAGTATTAAAAATGAGGCAATTCTCGTAGCATTTGTTGTCTATGTCGATTATAGACGCCAAACTGAAATAACTTGAACCCTGTTTCACTTTCATCAAAGAAACAGTAAAATATATCTAACTAATTCCTATACTGAATTCTTCAATGTAGTAGAAGCTACGTATATTCGATAAAATATGAGTATGCTGAGTTGCAGTAAAAATACCCAGTCAATTTTGTGTAATCAGCATCACTCATACAAAAGCATTCATCAAAGTTATGATGTCTGATTACTAGTGACTATCGTATGATACAAATGAAGCATGTCCATATCATTTTGTCGAGAGAATCTACCATATGACTTGTACAACATTGCGATACACCAAGTATTTTGATATGAAGTCGAATCAACATTTTGTTACGATTCTATTCATGAATAGTAATCATTGGAGAAATTATTCGCGCTCTGCAACCACATCATTGACTACAAATGAGAACATATGTAAATATGCTGCAGTGCGCCAACATATCTAATCGAAGTGATAGCAACTTCGATTGAAATATCGATACTCTTTTTATCAGCATTATCATTAGCGATCATCATATTTTCCTGAAAAGTAAAAATTATAAATTATAAGAAACATTGAAATGAAGTCACAGCTTTTTTCTTTTTCTATTTAACAGCCACCGTTGGTTTTGCATCCACTTGTTGATCATGCCGTTTTCATTATCTATAAACTCAACATCGTTTGGAGATTTGCAGCTCATGCTATCAACAATAATACTTATTGTCCGATAATAATCGTTAATGATTGTATCTGCCAATCTCTTTACATTCGAACTATCAAATCATTTCAAAAGCAGCATAGTCTCATGTACATTTTCTTACCATTTTGTAGCTCTCAGTGAGTTCCATCTACCTTAGAAAAAATGATTCTTTTCCAATGAAGTACATTTATGATCACACAAATCGCATCATTATTTCTACAGAAGAAATCTACTGTTGTTGTAGGGCGGATGTACTCATTGATTGAGTACACTATGAAAAATTTATGAAAGTGATTTCATGAGTTGAGGGTAGTTTGCTGTTGAAAAGAGAAGCATGAACGGCATGAAAGAAGATATTATCGAAGTACCTCTTAAAACGGACCAATTAATGAACTAACTATTGGTCATTTACGAATGCTAAAAAGAGCAGAAAGATCAATACATTAAGACATAATTGGAGAAGATCTGGATGATCCTTAAAATTAGCTTGTCACATTCGTAACAATATCTCTTCATCTTAATCGAAATATCTATGTACATGTATGGTTTTACTGTCAATGACTTTACAATAATAAACTGACTGACAAAAAAAACTATTGTTTCATGCAATCGATTTTTTGTATATGAAATGCGAAGAAACCTTTCTACATTCTTAATGATTTTTTTCTCAAACTTTTAACTGTATCAGTCGAAAAAAGAGAAAAAAATCAAGAAAATTTTTTCCCTTCACTGCTTAACCTTCATATCAAAACCGATTGTACAAAGAAAATAGTAGAATTCAATATAATATATCTAAAAAAACGTATTGAAAATAACTGAAAATGAATCACTTCATTCAAATGTTACATTACGAGAAATAAAAGGAAAAAAACAGACATGTTACCTATACCATCTCTATTAATGAAAAAGAATAGGTAGCTTTCATACATCCATAGTGTCGCTTTTTCTTTTTCTCCCTTTTCTGTCGTCTTTGGTTTTTTTTATCGCTTCATTCACAACATCATAAATGTCCTTCAAAGGACTATACAAGAGGCACGTACATGTTATTTCATTATAATAGAAAGATTTCTGTACCATTTTCAACGTATATATCTCATTAATTTTAGAACATAAGTTTTATTTTATTTACTTGGAAATATAATGCTATATATTTTTGTTATTAATCTCATTATTTCTGGCTTATGGTGTCAAAATATTGAACGAGTTATTTTACAGCAAGGACAACCTTTTTCATTTGATTGCCAATACAATGAAATGGTTTTATTTGGTAGACGATTAAATGAATGGTCAGAAATTCAAGAAGATAATGAATATTATTTATATTTAAATCTAAATTTTAACTATTTAACTCAAGAAAATATTCTACGCGTAACATTAAGTTCTATTCAATCAAAACATGCCGGATATTATACTTGTCAAAAACCAACATTGGCAAGTACATCTAAAAATCGTATTTATCAAATAATTGTCACTGGTATAAAAAATTATTTTTTTTTGTCTAAAAATAGTTTGTTTTTCTTTTAAGATGTGCAGTCATTTTATTGGAATTATATATGTCATGGTCCAATAGGTTCGTGTGAACGTTGGGATGATGTCGTTAATGAAAGTTTAAGTCAATTTGAAGTTGCTGATCAAACAAATATTGAATTATTTTGTTGTGCATCTGTAACAGGTTATCAAACTGTAAATATACATATGAATCGAGTTGGAGATATTCTTGGTAGTGTAGAAGTAAATAAAAAACAAGAACTTGATGGTTCATGGATTGTTTGTGCTAATCAACGTACTGTATTAAGACGAACATCAATTTTTAATCAACAACTATTAACATGTGAATTATTAACAGATAATCGACCTAATTCAATGCTTTCGAGTTTAATTATAATAAAAGGTAATTGAGATTTGATTATAAATGAAAGAAAAAATTTGCGTAATTTTAATAGATTCAATTCATCCAGATCCATCATTGAATTATAATTCATATGTAAAAGAAAATAAAGATAGTGAATATTTTCATGGACATCGATTATCTGAGATTCGTTCAAGAAGAAAATCTATGACTGGTGTGAGCCTTTGATGCGTGTTTTTTTTTCAAAAAGAAAAATTTAATTAATATATTAATTTAGGAAAAAAACTTGCTATTATTATTGGTTCTGTCACTGGTGGTCTTTGCCTATTAGGATTATCGATTTTTTTCATAATTTGCCGATGTCGTCATCAAAATAGTATTGATATTAAAATTTTTATTTTTATTATAGAATTAATCGTTTTTTTTCTTTTTCTTCTCTTGTTTTATTTTAGCTTCGTCAAGGTAAGTTCAACAATTCAAATGATTCTATGCAGGTTTATTCTTTTCTTTCTTCTCGTTTGATTTATTCAAGTTCAAAAATGAAGAGTATGTATGAAATTAATCTGCTTATATAATCTTGATATTTTCTAATAGATTCAAAGCAATATTCACCAGTTAAAACCATGGAACAACCAAGATATAACAATGAGAAAAGTACACAAGGTAAATAAAATAATTAGATAATTCTGAACTTGTTTTATATGATGGAAAAATGACGGTAAATATTTTTTATCCTTAATAACTTTTAGATGATGAACCTGTTTATGAAGAACCAACACCATTATCTAAAACTACACCTATATTTATACGATGTTAAGTATTATAGATAGATCTTATTGTAAGTATTAATTTATTTATCTGTCTTGATTTTATCGTTAGTATAATAAATAATAATTATATTTGATTGATTTTAGTTTAATGTACATATTGATTAAAATAGATCTTTTTATTTCAAATTTTACTTCAATTATCTCTTTTTTTGTATTTTGTTTGATAATCTGAGTGATGCCTTTGTTTTTTTTATATACTTTTCTGTCTATTGTATAAATGATAAAATATATTTGAGTGCATGTCATGCACAATTTGTATAAATTCATATAGTCAAAAATCATTTGTCAACCACGTGACTTCACAAAATAAAAATACGTTTATTTTAAGATAAGAAAAGTTTCTAGTGCTAATTTTTACATGCTACATCTAGATTAAGTGATTCCAGATAGCTTGGAAAAATCAGTGCTGGAGACTTTTGTTCATAAGCAGTTGCCAGAAGAAACTTGTGTCAAAAATGTCATTGACTTTCATGTCAAGTATTTTAGTTTAAAACAGAACTTCGAATTTGAGCAGTATTTTTGAAAACGAAATAGTACATTCTCTAGACAATTCCTGAGTCTACACAATCTCTATACAAGATTGTGTAAGAGTCTTTCTTGAATTTTTCTCATATAGTTAGATAGATATCCACTAATTACCTTTTAATTAAGAGTCAATTGAAAGTGCCAAAAATTTTTGCATATGATAAAAAAACTTACTCAGAAAAACATAACCACTGTAAAGGATCAAAGTCAAATGAAAGGTAGGTATATCTCGTTCTGCCGAAAAATAGCCCATATATTTTGAGATCGAACTAAATAAAGTAAACGATTATTTATAGTTTATGACGATATCTTTGAAATGACAGTTGTCCACGAATTGAAAAAAATGAGAGTTTTCAGAGCTCGATAACTCTAACAATTGAAAGAACGTATTATTTATAATATGTTTGGTACTAATTTTCTTCACTTCGATAATACTATGAGAATAGATAAATATCTGAGATATACTGTTTTGACTATGGTTAATCAAAAATGTCTCAAAAAAAGTATGGTTCGACATGTACCGAGACTGTGATGTCACGAAAAAGGATGAGAATTTTTCTATACGAAAAACCTACACGATTTTTATTGCGAAATTACTCAGCTTGGTTTCCTCGAACTATGCATAAAACCAAGTTAAGTGAGTTCTCAATCAAAGTCTTGCAGATTTTTTGTAGAGAAAATCCCTCATCTTTTCCAGCGATGCCTCTATCTCAGAGTTGCAACTGATGGAATCCATCGGGTCCAAAATCTTCGAACTCAAACGCAATGAACTCTAGTAGCAGTCGAGAATTTTCGACCCAATGCGGCCGATTTGTTGAGACATTTTCAATCGATTAATAGGAATGACTTCAAAAAGAACGCTGATTTTCCTTTTTACACGCAAGTTTTTACAAGCCTATAAAAAGTATTATGTTACAGTTGTTTATACCTGTAAGATTTCTCTAGAATGAATATGTGATAGTTCTTTGTATAGCAGGAACATGCATGAGCTATTAATTCTGAAAGCTGATTGCTAAACTTCAATTCTTGAATTTCTTCAGTGAGATTTTACCGACAAAACTAACATTTCTCTTTGTTTAAAATAAAACTTCAATTATTTTGATAAGAACACTCAAATTTGCTCCCGACAAGTTCTATCAGAGAATAATGACATACCACTAACATATCTTTCAATCGGTGATAACCGATTACAATTCTGCTCTGTCTTGGCACATTTCCTAACTATCATCGATGTGCCGAAAGTTGAGAAATGTTTATATATTATTTCTTGAATACTATTTCTTTTTTGTTTTGATCTGAACTGATTTTAATAATTTTCAATAGTCTACTAACATTTTATTCAACATTACATATAATAAGCATGTTTATTAAATAAGTAATATACAAAAAAGAAAACAGTATGTGTTAATTTATATTAATAACTATTTGTTGTACAAAAAGAATCCTTTTAATCAATTGAATTTAAAGCTATTTGAAATTCTCACTCCTAATTGTCTCATTTTTTCTCTCATACGATTCATTAATTCCATAAACTTTTGTTGAATATAAGCTGCATAACGTTGTATTTCATCACGAACATTTTGAAGAAAATGATTATTTACAGCAACAATAGTAACATCTTCAATATTTTCAATATTAGGTGGTAATGTTGGTCGAGAAGCTAAAGAAAAATTATCGAAATTTTAATTCTTTTCAATTCATTTAATTATTAACATACCAAGACTTTGACAAACATCACATGCTTCCATACTAATAATATCTTCATTTTGAACAAAACACCATGGACCATTAATATTCATATTCGGATTACGACAATAATTTTTTGCTGCTTTTATTGATGGATCATTAAAAAAATTTAGTTCATTTATAATTTCAGTATAAATTACTTGAAAATCAGCCCATGGTAAACATTCATGTTCAAATCTTGTAAATGAATGTTTACCTTGATAATGAAGAATTCCATCTTCAGTTATACTACAATCTATAATAGAACATAATTATATATTCCAACAGCAAATATTGTTCAAATTCTGTTAATCTTACCAGAAATATTTCTGACAATAATCGGTTTGCCTTCAAGATTACCAAAGATAAAGATGATTGTAAGTAATGGTAAGAACATAGTTATGCTCCTTTCTGTGTATCAAATCGTGTTATATATCGATGCCAAGTTCTGGAAGTAATAAGAATAGTCGGTAGGACAAGAAAAGAAATAAATACGTAACAGATAGAGAAAGAAGAAAAGAAACAAACTAAAATAGATAATACCATTTAGATCCGATTTTTCATTCATATCTAGATGTCACCAGACAACAATCTTATTTAACTTACATTTTCAACCTTATAACAAATATAAATAATCCATCTAATCTCTAGATCAATTCATTTCGATTATCAACATATAAAATAATATTATTTTTTGAAATTTTCATATGATAGGCTAATTATAAACACCTGTATCGAATTATTTATTTCATTCGATGATTTATGACGTGATGTTTCTTTTACCCTCAATTCGACACAAAAATTTTCGTTAAATTTGTAATAATATTAAAAAAAAAAAACTTTCATGTTTTTCTTTAATCAATATTTATTTCTATTATGAACCGTTCATTCGGTAATACATATTCATCAACAATACAGTCAACTAATTCAAGAATGTCTACAGCACCAGGTACAGAATGGGAAGATTTACGTAAACAAGCTCGTCAACATGAAAATGAAATAGATAGTAAATTAATGTCATTTTCAAAATTATGTTCGAATTATGTTGCACACGATCCAAATGATACATCATCATCAGCATCAACATGCACATCATCATCATTTGAAACAATGTCAATTGAAATTGAAAAACTTCTTGAACGTTTATCAGATATAAATAAGCGTATGTCTGATGTTGTACCAGCATTACTTGGACCTAATTCAGCTGCAACACATACATTACAACGTCATAATGAAATTTTACAAGATTATCGTCGTGAATTTGAACGTACAAAAGCTAATATAAAAAATTTTAAGAAACGTGAAGATCTTTTATTAAATACAAATATCAATAATAATACTGATATAACACAAACAGGTTTAAGTAGTCGTCGACAAGATTATTATTTACGTGAAATGAATCATTTAACTAATTCACATAAATTAATGGATACAAATATTGAAATAGCATCAATGGTTAAAAAAGATTTATCGGATCAGCGAAAATATTTTTTAAATATAACAAGTAAAGTTAATGCTATAACTAATCGTTTTCCATTGGTTAATAATGTTTTACAAAAAATAAAAGTTAAAAAACGTAAAGATTCACTTGTACTGGGGTTTGTCATAACTATTTGTCTTATTATTCTTCTGCTTTATATGTTTCGATAAAAGGAATATATATATATATAAATGAAAGTCTAATTTTTTTTCTCTTCTTTTTTTTTGGCGTTTTTTTCTTTTTTTTTTGTTTGTTGGTTTTCTTTTTATCGTCGAACATTCGATTTTCTTGTTTTGTTCTTATAATAAAATATAAATAGAACAAAACAGCTTTCATTTTTCTAGATATGGATTATCATATGTATCGTCATTTTTTATATAAATAATACATGAATTTCTTGTTTGGTATGTAAATCGACACAATGAAGAGAAAGAAAGTTTGACAAAATATCTTAAGGTTTGAAATGAAAGTAATAGAAAAATAAAGCAATTGATGACAAACTAAACAACGTTTAATGTAAATTATATCAGCTTTAGAAAGAAAATTTTGATAGATAAGATAAAAATTCGACATTCATTTTGTTTTTGATATTGTTTTGTAATGCAATATCGTAGAGACTTGATCATTTTTCTTGTTATTAGAAAGAGTGAAATATCTAGAGCAAAAATATAGAAAAGAATTTGATTGGAATTGTTTTTCAAAGGTTAAGAAAATCTTAAAACAAAATGTATCAGAAAACTCTGTCTTGACTTTTTTTCGAATTTCGAAAAAAACTTCATACAAGATGAAAGACTTTCTTTTTACTCTTGTTTTCTGAGTTATATAACGTAAGAATAGGAAATTATTACACTATGAAAAAGCGAAATATTCAACGTGTTTTATGGTAGATATGAATGCTATTATAGCATCTTTTAGTATCACCGACTTTTCATAACTAGTGATCGTAGTCAAAAAAACTAAATTTTACTTTGAAGGAGAGGTTGTTCGAAGTTATATATTTTATATGAAAAAGAAACCTTATCGAGTTTTTTTACTCAGCAATTTGATTTTCATGTTATAAACGCTAAGTAGATTTTTTTTGGTTAAGCTATTTGTTGTTCAATCCGTTGAATGCTACATCAATTATTTTAATATCACACGAAAGCTGTCGTTGTAATCAACAGTTATATATATACTATGCTTGAAAACATTGAGTAGATAATAAAAAAAGTCAAACAAAAATATTTTCATATAAAAATTGGTACCCGAATTTGCGAAAGAATCTTTCAATATTTTTGTTCTAAGGGTTCTATGACGATCGGACAACATTTTCAATTGAATTCTTTTCTATATTTTTGCACTAAATATTTTTCTTTTTCTAACAAAAAATAGGTCAAGTCTCTGAACTATTGCATTGCAATGCTACATTAAAAAAAAAAATTAATACCGGACTTTTGCTTCATCCTTTGTGTTCGAGAGATATTTTCTGTAAACAATAATTAGAGATAGTTCTACATTTCTTGCTTCATTAAACATCCTATGACAAGTTTTTTTGTACAAAGAAACACAATATGTTTAAGTATTCAATGTTATAAATTTAAAAACTAATTTTCCGTTTTTAATTAAGAAATTACTATATGTAAAAATAAATTAGATTTTTCTGTATAAAGTAAAACTCTTTATATTTTTTAAAAATAAAAGAAATATTTACAAATGTGACGATCTATTAACATTTTTGAATCAATAGATTTTATTTAAGACCTTTTCATCATTATGATTTTAGATTGATTAGTTGTAACATGAAACTTTTAATGAACAAAAACTATCGATAGTATATATTTTACAATTTCTTCGTCCTGCTAATATTAATCAATAGGAAAAGATAAAAATAAAATCAATTTGATCCATATTAATAATTATTATTATTAATAAAGAATCAAAAAATGATTAAAAGATAATGTCATATTTTTGTTATGTTTTTAGATATAATAAATAATGCGTTTATCATTTATATTTCAAGCTGCTAAAAGTGCACGACAATTACTTGTTAATTGTGAATCTCAAGCAACTGGTCATCGAACAATGCGTATACGTGAACGAACACAAGATAAACTTGAATTTCTACATATAGATCCATGGATTGATCAAGAAGTTTTGTATAAAGAAACAAGAAAAATCAAAACATTAGAAAAACAAAACAAACGTGAAATGCATATTAGTCGTTTAACATAATTTCTATTGTTGTTTTTGGTTTTGGTGTTCTTTTATAGCAAAAAGAAAGATTTGTTATTTCATATAAACATTAACTTTCTAGATGACTTCAACAAAACAATCAGTTTTGATTCTATATAAACAATTACTTCGTGAATGTCACAAATTTTCACTTTATAATTATCGGTAAATTCTTATTATTTTATATGTAGGATGAGTCATAAATAACACTGCGAAAAAGCATTGAAATATTTTCGCTTCGATTCGTTAGAACTGAGAAAGAAATTTTACCTATTATCAATCAAGAAAAATACATATGAAATGTTTTAATAGACGATTTTCAGTTTTTATCGAAGAGAATAATACGAATAAACCAAAATAAACTTTAAGAATGATATTATATTGATGTACACAGAACAAATTTTGAAAACTAGTCATTTAAAATTTTGAAATTCGTGTCCCATAAGTAAAATGTACAGCTGCAGTTCATTAAGCACCGGCTTAAAAATGCGAAATTTTGTTATCGCTGACTTCAGACCATACAATTATAAGGGGGAGCAGAATGTGGATGTGTTGTTTTACTGAATGTATTTTGACCAAGTAGCTTATTAAGGATTTGATAAATATTTTGTATTAAAATGCATTTGTTTGCAATAGTTTCCATAAAATACTGAGTGTGCTTTTTCAAATATGATACTTATGACACTTTCGTAGGATGTCATGAGCGACGCACTGGCAGCTTTTTTAGGTGAATTAATAAAGTTTTAAATGAGTTCATTTTAATACTATTTCCAGTAGTGAAGGATGTGGGTGACGAGGAGAAGAAGAACACTCACACCTATGCCCGAGTTTTTCTATAGCTTTGAAAGGCTTTCTCTCTTAATCCTTCTTCTTTGTCAGCAGAATCAAATGAAAGCTAACAATAATACATATACTTACTTTATTCGTGTAAGAAGAAAAATTTTGAATAAACTTCTACCAGTAAATCAAAAACTCAGCTGATTTGATTGAACCGGCGCGGGGATATTTCATTGTTTTATCGTAGTGCTATTTCTGACGTACACTGTATATATTATTTGATTGATTTAATCTTTTTTAGTGAATATTTTCTTCGACGAGTACGCGAAGAATTTCGTCAAAATCGTAATGTACAAGACTCATCAAAGATTGCTGAGTTGTTAAAGTTTGGACAAGAAAATCTTGAAATCATACGAAGACAGGTGAATTAGAGAAATAAAAAAATGAAGAAAAGAACTTTTATATTGATCTTATAGTGAAGATATGTTTTTTGAATCAGAACTATCTAAAGATTTTTTGTTCTTTTAGGTTATCATTGGAAATCTTTATACACCACAACAGAAGTCAATTATTGAAAATCAACAACATTCATCTATTTTCTCAAGATAAATTATGGTCAACTATCAAAATTTGTTACTATTGCAGTAGTTTTTCCTCTATGTGTTTTTAAATATATATACATCAAGCAAAGAAAATTTTAGTTTTATTTCTCTCTTTTGGATTCGAAATTAGTTCTTTGTATTAATCGAATTATTGTGCTTAAGAAATATTTACATGATAAGTTGGCATCGATGTCCATCGCGGCTGAAAATCTGCTGTTGTCGCAATGGTTTTTGAAAAATACTTCAAAAATCTGTTCCGTCACTGTGCTAAATTAGCACAGTTAGATAAATTCATCAGACTCATCACGATTGTGACTATTGAACTAGTAGACACTCAAACGGGGTGCATATTCATACAGTTTTACCATGTCCCTAAAATAGAAACTGATCCTGTTGTGATAGCACCTCCATGAATATCTCTATTACTTGGACAACGTTTATTCAAACATAAAATAAGTCAACAAAAAAGCATAGAATATGATAAACTATTCAAAGCTGCTGTTTCTCATGATAATTCAATGATTAAAATTTTGAGTGATAGAATTTAATAGGCATCGATATTTTGTTTTCTTGATTACTTTCGATTTAGAAAATTTGATGTCGATCAACTAAAAATTTAATTGATACATATAATAAGATAAATCGATGGTCAAAAATCAACACTTTAAACCAATGGAATTAGAATGATTTTACAACAATCAGTAACACAATTTTTAGTAAATATGATTCAAATAATGAATCTTATAAATTCAATGATGTCTATTAATGATATAATTGCTGTTGAAGAAAATTTTGAATAAGACTAAACGACAAGTGCGTGAGTAGGAAGGATATTATTGTTTTTTTGATTATTTGGGAACTTTCGGTTAAGAAATAATAGATAAATTTATAAATTTAGCATTTAAAAATGACAATGGCAAACAACTGTTTTGGGTGCGATTCGAAGACTTTTGCTAAAGTTGATCGAATTCAGGTGCTTGAGCGTTTTTTTGGATATCAATGAACAAAAAAATAATAATAAAGCGCTGGAATAAAGCGAAAACTTTTCAAGATTGAGTCAGGAGGTTATCATCTTCAGCCTCCACTTGTGACACCACTGATAACAGAAAAGAAGAGTTAGTTATTATAATAAGAGATTATATGAATGGAGTTATCCTGGATAAAATTCATACAAGACTAGCAAATTAAAATTCTATGAAAAGCTTATAAACATATGTATTAAATTATGATTTACTCTTTGCACAGGTGGTCAACGGTGTTTTATTTAGATTTTCTTTTTCGAAAGAGTGAACACCTATTTTTGGGAGCACAGGCACATAGTAGTGGTACAATAACCACAAGCTTCGGAAGAGTCAACCCGATCTTCTGAGGAGTGTCACTCTCTCGACCCTCACGCTGGATAAATCATAAATGGTTAAGATTATGAAACAGTATTATCACGTCAAAAAAAATTAAAATAAATGGTAAAAATCCAATATGAACAACAGTTGATGCCAATGATAAAACTCAACGGAATTTAGTTTGACGTAATTTTTTTCTTTCTTCTCTTTTACTATTTATTATCAATAAAGATTGTCATATCATCATGATTCGGTTACATATCTATCTTTATCTTTTTTTTTCATTTGTTAACTATGACTTTAGCTTTCTGTTTTATTTCTTTTATTCGTTTTTTTCCTCAAGATGACGACTAATATTATTATTAAATTTTATTTCATCGTTTGTTTTCTTCTGGTTTCCGTCGAATTATCATCATCAAAATGGATAAAACCACGTCGTTTAAACATTATTAATCGTTCACAAAATCATATTCGTGATGATCGATGTAGACAATTTAAAACATTTACACAAAAAGTTGATCATTTTGGTTTTCTTAATATGGATACATATCAACAACGATATACATTAAATACAGATTATTGGGAAATTGGAAGACCAATTTTATTCTATGCAGGAAATGAAGGTTTGATTACATTTTTTAACAGAAAAAAATTATTCCAAATGCTTTTTTTGTTTAGGCGATATTGATCTTTTCTGTGATAATACTGGTTTTAGTAAGTCAATAAAATTGTTATTTTCTTTTTTTTTTTGTTAAATATTTTTTAGTGTGGGATATTGCACCAATATTCAATGCAATGGTTGTATTTGCTGAGCATCGTTATTATGGTGCATCATTACCATATGGAAACGCATCATATTCGAATCCGGAATATAGTAAATAACTTAAATATCAAAGATTATACTTGAAATATCTTTTGTCTTTTTAGCACAATATTTAACAAGTGGTCAAGCACTTGCTGATTATGCATATTTACTTGATTATATTCGTAGTTCAACAACAGGTGCTGCACAAAGTCCAGTAGTTGTTTTTGGTGGATCATATGGTGGAATGTTAGCAGCTTATTTTCGAATGAAATATCCACATGTTGTTGTCGGTGCACATGCAGCATCAGCACCTATTCTTCAAATGACAACACCTTGCGAATTATTTTCTCGTGTAAGTTTTCTTTTCAAAATTTGATATCATTATTATTTCTGTTCTCTCATTTTTAAAGATTGTTACTCAAGATTTTCTCATAGAAAGTCCACAATGTGTTGATATTATTCGATCGTCATGGGCTGCAATTAATCGTATTGGATCAACTCCAGATGGTTTACAACGTCTAACTAATTTATTTAAATTATGTCATCCATTACAAACAGTTGATGAATTGAAAGAATGGTTACTCGATATGTATGGAAATATAGCTATGGTTGATTATCCATATCCAACATCATTTTTAGCTGATTTACCTGCATTTCCAGCACGAGTATTTTGTGAAAATGTTACATCATCATCAATACAAACAAAAAACGATGATGAAGATATTATTCGAAGAATAGTTAAAGGTACAAATGTTTTTTTTAACTATACTGGTCATACGGAATGTTTTGATACAGGTTCACAAGGTAAACAAAAACATTATTTTAGTAATTTAATTTTTTCGTAAAAAAATAATTTTTTTCAGGTACACCAAGTCTTGGTGATTTAGGTTGGTCATATCAATCATGTACCGAATTTGTTATGCCAATGTGTTCTGATGGTGTAAATGATATGTTTGAAAAACAATCGTGGGATTTTCAAGCATTTTCTGATGCTTGTTATGCTCAATGGAAAATTCGACCACGTTTTGAATGGCCATATATTGAATTTGGTGGTAAAAATATAACAGATTTTCGTTATTATTCAAATATTGCTTTTACAAATGGAAATCTCGATCCATGGTCATCTGGTGGTCTTGTTGCAACAGTTGCTCCAAGTCTTCCAGCTATATATATAAAAGGCGGTGCTCACCATCTTGATTTACGTGCAGCAAATAAAGCTGATCCACCAAGTGTTTTACAAGCACGTCAACTAATTGTTGGACTTATTGAACAATGGATTTCATAAATTTTTTTTTTCGTTCTTTTTTTTTACCAAAAAAATAGACACATACAAAACAATAAATAATAAGAAGAAAAAAAAAATTGCTTTTTTGTCAATTGTGCTGATTTTAAAAACTATAATCTAAGGTTTATTTCGTACATATTGCTTATTTGCTAATGTAAAGTTGAAAATGTTTTAAATTATTATACTATTTATATCTATGGTGTACTGAGTTGAACTGTAGGACCCATTTCAGATGGCTGATACAAATTAGGACGTGCTTTAAAACGTTTTGTGCCGATGTCAATTTCATATTTTGCTCCACGTATATAATTTGTTGTAATGTTTTCATTATTTGGTGCATGAACATATCCCAAACATACCTTGAATGATAAATAAATAATAAGAATAATCAATTTATTTAGGGAACATACCAAAAGTAATGACGAAGGTACTTTAATTCCTTATAAAAAAAACTTAAAGGAACTTTTTTTCTATGTATTTTGATAATAACAACAATACTCTACATGTGACGGTAAAATTAGATCAAATTTTGTCTTCGATATACATTCTCTTCGTTCTTCTTCTTATTTCCTCTAATACCTAGTCATCTTTACATATTAGAATAGACACAAAGCAATGACGGTAGAACCAAAACAAGAACAATAAAAACAAGTTCATCAAGTCTTTAGTTCATTCAATGTTTGAAATAATCATTCTGATTAGGAGAGGGTCGAATGAATGATCCTGTCGAGGAGCTCACGAGGAATTAGATTTATTCCATTTAACCTTTACGCTTTACAAGCTACGATGACTTTCAACCTTCACCTACACGTACAGCTAAAAGGGCTAAAATATTCTTACAGCTTTAAAGAAATATATGCATAGAAGTAAAACGGAATAAATTTCATTTCTTCTTGATACAGCCGCCCGCCGCCACCACCCCCCCCCCAAGGCGCCAGCCCCAGACTCTCCACACGCAAGCTCTCG
>CAJNSZ010000036.1:51807-124999 GCA_905329745.1 Rotaria sp. Silwood2 | reverse complement strand
AAAAAATCAACAATTACCAAAAAATATAACTTTTCCATTTATCACACATGTAACTTTTTTTAGACAGGTTTTAATCTTAATCGCAAAACACACTTTAAACACACTTTTATTATTTTTTTTTTTTTTTTTACCCCCCCCCCCCCCCCCCCCCCGCCAATAGAATCTTGAAAAGTCTGTCTCTTCAGTCATCCACCTCTGAACATCCCTGATTCTAGCCGTGGACACTCAATTTCATTCTTTGAATTAATTTATCCAACGTTTTTTAATATTCTTTTTTATTCAAAGAATTCATGATTTTGTTTAGAACACGATACAACAGTTTGCAATCGTTTTGATTTTGTTTGATTTAGTCGAATAACCAAAAAGCACATGGTATTGAATTCCGAGAATTGCTCCACAATAAAAACTTCATGAACTTATTTCTGTATTCCTTTTTTGTTCAATCGCCACTAGTTTCTCTATATCCTAATATGTATAGACAGCTAGACATCATAGAAGACGAGAACAAAATGTGATCTAATATTACTGTCACATATCATAACAAACAGCTCTTATCGAAATTTTACTACATTAAAACTTCTCTTAGTGAACACTCTGTTATACAGAACACTCTTCCGTTGCGCCGAGCAAATTTTGTTGGTTTTTTTTACGCCTTAAGCGAAAAAGAATGGACGAACTGATATCATTGTCTTGTTGAACAGCTTTTTAATCTTTGTCTATCAGATTTGTTATCTCGCAATGTTCTTAAGATAGACAACATAGTTTATCTCCTCGAGAATTAAGAAATAAATTCAAGTGTTCATCGGTGCTATGTCAAATATTCTTAAAAGAAAAAATGAATATATTATTGATTATGAAACTAATCTAAATAAAAAGATGAATCATGATTTTAGTTAAACCATTAGGGATGAACAAGTTAGCTATGTTTTTAACACAAATGAAGTCATTAACTTGAACTTCTTTCAAGTGTCGTGATATTACTCATGTATTGTATCAATTTACTGAAAAAAATTGTGCATCAGTCCCTAATTACATTATAGCATGAATAACGTTTGTAATATCTTTATTAACATTTTGGCACTATGTTGTCGAAATAGAAAAGCACTTTGAGAAAATATTCCTTTTACAAGTGATGTCGTTGCAGAAATTATCAAAACTTTCCTTGTCAATTCGAATGATTGTTACCATCATCATTAAGATAATTAGTACTTTCATCTTTAATAAATACAACATTATCAACTTTTTATTTTTTAATTCTATTCTGTTCAATGACTAAGAAAAAACTTTTTGTGTTTCTCTAGGTTACTGTTCGTAATTATTTATCAATCGTAACATTTATTTAGAGTATTCTTGTCGACTAATAAATAAGTTCAAGTATTATTAACGAAGAGAATTTTCATATTAGAAGAAAAAGTATAACTTTGCATAAGGTGAAGCTAATATATATTTATAAGTTGCAAAAAATATATCTAATTTGACGTATACTTTTTTTTTCAAGTCAAAAATGATTGAAGTCAAAGTTAAGTCAAGTTACTTTTGATTTAATATGTCTGTCTCTGCAAGTCATCAATGATAGCGTTTAAACCTGATTGAGCAAGATATGGAAGTGATGTTTGAAATTTATCTATTTAAAAGCACTAAAAAGAAAGCTGAAAGGGATAAAACTGATATTTTGATTAATATTTGCTTGACTGTCTCCTTTCTGAATATCCTATGTTATACTGAATGATGTTCATCGATTTTTACAATGTAGAGCATCTTTTTAACTATAAGATTAGATATAAAGAGAAAGTTTCTCTAAGCTTTTTTATAAAAAATTAAAATACCTTCGCCATTATTTTTGATATGCCTGAAGTACCTACTTGTTTTCCAAGGGTAAAACCATATGCTGTAGAAGTAACAAAACCACAAAATTCACCATTGCGATAAATAGGTTCACCACTCCATGGCCTAAAGAGAAAGTGGACAATGTTAAATAAAAGAAAACAAATTTAAATTATATTTACCAGGGATCAGCATCTTTATCATGATCTTCAAGAAGAAATTGTATAAATCTCTTTTGTATACCTTCTTTTTTTTGTCTTAATAAAGCTTCTTTACCAATAAATTCTTTCTAGAAGAACAATAAATAAATAAATAAATATTTGAGCCAATAAAAATATTAAATTCTTACATCAAATGAAACGCGAAATTCACGATTTAAATCAAATGGTGTTGTTGTTTTATCTATATCTTGCCCCCAAAATGCATACATTCGTTCAATTCGAAGAGTTCGTTGAGCAAAATAACTAACAACAAAAAATAAATAAATAACGGTAATCAAAACTACAAATTCAATCTCTTTATACCCAGCATTAATAATTCCATAATCTTTTCCTTGTTCCATTAACTGTTCATATACACACAAAGCATACTAAAACATATCAATGGTGTTTTTCTCTTAAATACAATATTTTTTGTATTTGTTTACTTCCGATGGAATATACAACATGAAACCATCTTCACCGGTATGTGTTAATCTCATCGCATAAATATGACTAACAAAACCAACATCAATTTCCTTTAAAATAAATAAATTTTAATTAAATTGAATATTTTGCTTTTTTTTTTGCTAGGTTACGTGAGTTTTCGACCTAGGCCGAAATTCATATAGGACTCTCGGCTCGGGACCAAATTTTTCTCATTAACTTTCCTAAAAACTTAAAATTCTTTAAAAAGTTGGTACACTTCGTTGTGCTTAGCGACATGCATTTTTAATGAAACGTAGTGTTCAACAGTCTACTTTGATTCCATTAAACTATAGACCTCTAGTTTGATCTAAATGTGTGCTGCTACTAAATAGTTATTAATGAAAATTAACACTGCTAAGCATTATGGAGTTTACTGATTGTTAATAAAAATGAGGATTTTTATGAAGAATAATGAGAAGAATTTAGGCGGGATTCGAAATTCTGAATTCGATTTTAACTTACTCTGCAAGTCATTCTTGCAAAATCATTAAAATTTTCATCACTTAATTCTGCTAATAAATATTTAGCTTTTGGTCCAATAACATTCAACGCTGTATAAAGTGATGTTACATCCGAAAGGAAAATTGATCCATCTTCTGGTACATGAGATTTTAACCATTTCATACTTCTTGTTGACTGTGACGTTGGGCTTATAAGAAGAAAACTAATAGAAAAAAATAGAAAAAGAAAACAGTTTCGAAGAAAAAAATAATATATTTTTTTCTTACTGATAGTCATCAAGACGTATAACGGAACAATCATTTTCATAACCACCTTGTTCATTTAGCATACCTGTATGAATAACAGTGCCAATTGGTTTATCAATATTATTAGCACAAAGCATTTGAAGAAAATCGACAACACTTCGATTAGCTGATTTAAGTTCGTATTTTGTAAATGATGTCATATCAATAACGGCAACACCTTTTCGACATGCATTATATTCACGCTTAACAATATTAAACCAACGTGCTTTACCAAATGTACCTTGTTTACTAAGATCTTCAATATTTTCACCTTCAAATTAAAAATAATTGACAATGAAAAAAAAGAATTTTTTTTCACTTTCAAATACTTTTTTCAGATTCATCTAAATTAAAAAATAATGGTCGTTCATATCCAAGTACTTCACCAAAAACAGCACCAGCTGCTTGTAATTTTGGATGTAATGCTGACACACGTAATTTTCGTCCTGTACGATATAATGACATACCATAAGTTGGGTACTTTAAAGAATATTGCTGTCCTAGAAAAAAATTCTATTACAAAAACAAAGAAATTTTCTTTTGAATTTTTACCAGGAATTTCACGAAGACGATCTTTTAAAAATCTTTTATTTGTATGCAAACGCATAAAACGACGTATATCAATAGGCCATGTACTTAAATCTGTATTTCCAGTATGTATTAATTCTGCAATATATTTTCCTACGCCACCGGCAACTGCTATACCGTTTCCATTAGTACCAGATGCGACAAAATAATTATCAATCTAAAAAGAAAATTATTTATTATCAATCGATATATATATATATATATGTATCAAAAAAGATAATCAATGACTAACTTCAGCAGATTCATTCATAATTAATCGACCATCAGGTGTATAACTATCAGCACCTGTTATTATTGTGTCATATTCACTTTCACCAAGAATGGGAAATCGTTTGATAGCATTGTTTAATATCCAATCTATGAAAATTTTTATAATTGAGAGTATTTTTGAGGAAAATAAAATAAAATAACTTACGAAAATCATCCCAATTATCAGGTAAAAGTGAATAATTAAATGTATCTGGTACACCATTTAAAAAAATAGGCTTTGATTCACGAAGAAAGCCACCAATTAAAACACTATCATTAGCTAATGGTAGAATATAAAAACGTTCATCTGGATTGTGAACAATAGGCATATCTTTTGGAAAATTTGGTATCGGCTTTGTTTTTAAACATATGTATTCTAAATATATAATGTAATATTTCAAAAAAAAAGAGCTGTTAGTGCAATCCCTACGGAATTAAAATGTAAAACACGATGTAACTATTGTGATAATCACAAAATGATTGTTTTATATTCTATCTATTTTAAGACACATTTATTCATCATTCTATCCAAAAATCCGATAAGGAAATAGTTCAGGTATTATAACAACACATTATTGACATAAGGCTTGTGATCGTTTTGATTCTAGGATAGGCTGAACATGTTTATAAGACTTATATCTGAAAGTTAAAAATGACAGAAGATGAGACTTTGAATTGACAATTTGCAATGTATAAGAGTGATGTAGATGAGAAAAAATTTGGAACTCGTGTAAAAAGCCGTGTATTTGAAGAAACATGCGAACGTTTATATTCATAGAAATGCCAACTTTCGAAAGAAGAGGTTTTACTGGAAAAAAGAAATTTAATGGTGAAGTAGAAATAACGGGTGGCGCAGAATAAATTATACTCTTAGTATTTTTGAAGTTTCTCCTTTATTATCCCCGTGATTGACACACTTTTTTTATCAAAAGATAGCGCTTGAAATTCTCTACAAAACTATATATGACTAGGTCCAAAAACTGTTTTAGATAGATTTGAAAAAAGATTAAAAAAAAAGACATAAAAAGTTGTAAAATGTAATGTGTTGGACATAAGGAATAGCCGCGCTTTTCATCCCATTTTTTCAGCGCTTACTTCGCCCTATTATTTAAAAAAAATATACCAAAAGATGCAGTGTGAAACGCTCTACAATTTAGATAAGATCGCCTATTTCATAGTTGCACTTTTTGTTTTCAAAATGGACAAAATTTTGAGCCATCGAATTTTGACCGTGCGAAAATGATATATTTTTTTGGCATAAGTTGAATTTTTTTTCCTAATTTGTTCTTTGTAAATTGTAGAGCTTTTCATGCTACATCTTTTGATATATTTTGTTTTTCTAATAGGGTGAAGTAAGTGATAAAAAATAGGATGCAAAGCGCGGCTATTCATTATGCCCAACCCATTATGTTTTGCAGCGTTTTAGATGTCATTACTTTTCATCTTTTTCAAATATATTCAAAACAGCTTTAGGGCCTAATCGTATATGGTTTTGTAGAGAATTTCAAGCACTATCTTTTGATTAAAAAATGCGTCTTCATCATGTGGATAATAGAGGAGAAATGTTAAAAATACGAACAGTCTAATTTATTTTTTATAGCTTTTTATATGGCGTTACTTTTCATCTTTTTCAAATCTATCTAAAACAGTTTTTGGACCTAGTCATATATAGTTTTGTAGAGAATTTCAAGCGCTATCTTTTGATAAAAAAATGTTTCAAACATGGGGGTAATAGAGTAGAAACTTCAAAAATACTAAGAGTATAATTTATTCTGCGCCACCCGTTATTTCACAAAAACTTTGCCTAACGAAGGAAGTACTCCCAAATGATTAATCGCTTTTGAGTTGAAACTATGTGTTTCATGTAGATCCTAATGAACTATGAATAACCTAAAAATGAGTTCGGGTCCTTAGCTTATTAATGCTAACATACTGCTTTTTTCTGGTATTTTTTAGTTGTTATCGTGGTCCTCTTTATGAACAGTAGGAAAACTTATTTTCAAATTTCGATTTGAAACTCTCCGTTGAGAATGAGCTCATCGATAAAAGTTTTTTTTTGAAAATTTTAGATATTTTTGTTGGTCCTATCGTAAGATACAGCTATGACAAAAACTATATGCATCTATAGATTTGACATTCTTATTTCAGGAAAGGAGCAAATTAAAAGACCGAAAACTTTCACAATTAACTTTTCTAATTAAGATCTGTCTCTTTGCAAATTTCCTAATGTTCCTGAGGGAGACCATCGTATTGATTTTATAACGACCGGAAAAATGCAGTATCTCAACAGCAATAAAGTAAGGATTCGAACTCTTTTCTAGGAATTCATGGCTTATTAGAGTCTACATAATGCACACAGTTCAAACTGCAAAGCAATTAATCAATTGGAGAATTTTCGTCGTAAGTCTGTTCAACTGAGAAAATCTCACTATTAGCCGCTAGAAAACAGTGACGCTTGTACAAAAAATGTCACCCACTGTTCAAACCTATCCATCTGATGAAAGGATAAAAGAAAGTAATTGAGCCTACTCAAGCCTTCTAGTTCTGCCGTCTATAGTGATTGTATATCAACTATTTCTATCACTGTCCGCGACGCGTTGTTAAGGTGTCTGTCATGATCTGTGATGTTTCCATAGTGATGGCCTGTAGGAGATGCCTTGTCGATATGTTCACAATTTTTCACTAAAACAATACGTGCTTTCTTATTTGAATATTAAAGCTTACCGCATGCTTGTGTAGGTATGCGTACACCTGGTGAAGATCGATATCCAAGTTCACGAGCCCACTACAAAAACAATCGAATTTTTTTTAATTTTCCTTTTTTAAGATAAAAAGAACATTCTACCATTCCTGTGCAATTAATAAATATGTCACATTTGATATTTCCTTCTGATGTAACAACACTTGTTACTCGATCATATTGTCCAGCACGTTGTTTTTCAGTTAAAATTTCTTTAACATGACAATCTTCAACAATTTTAACACCTTCAAATCATCGAAAAATCAATTATTAATTACAATTAAAAAAGAAATTTTTTTTTTGGTTTTTTGTATACCATTATCTATTGATAATTTAGCAAATGTTAAAGCAAGTGGTACAGGATCAACCATAAAATCATTTTTAACTAAAAGACCGCCCTGAAGAGAAAAAATTAAATACTTTTTTTTAATGAAAAATTTGTTTTCTATCTTACCCAAACTTCATGTGGATAAATAATCGGAAGGTTTTCTTTTACTTTTTCGACATTTAATATTTCACAATCAATTCCTAAAGCTTTTATAGTTGCATATTGTCGTTTTAATGTATGTAATCGATCTGCTGTTTGTGCTATCCATAGACTACCATTTTCAACAAAACCTAATAAAAAAAAAGAAACAAAAGCATTGAAAAAAACGTTTTCTATGAAAGATTTACCAATATCATGTCCTTGATTATTTAATTTTTCGTATAATTCTCTTGAATATCTCGTAAAATGTGTTTGAATTAATGTATTTTGTACATGTATTCCTTGACCTGCACTTTGCCATGTTGCCCCCGAAGCTAATCTATTTATTTAGACATATATATGAAGACATTTTTTTTTCTAAGCCAAATATTACTTTGATTTTTCGATTAATACAATATCTCTAATACCACATTCACTCAAATGATAAGCAACTGATTGTCCAATAATTCCTCCACCAGCAATAAGAATATAACATGATGATGGAATTTTATCTGTTAATTGTAATATTGGACTTGGATGAATATGATGCGGTATTGTAGGTGATTCATGTTGATCATATGAAACTAAACGACGAAGAACATATGATATTTGATAATGCGATTTGTTCTTTAATAAATGATGTCCATTGTAAAATATTCTATGCTGCAGCATGAAAGCCTGCAAGCATCTAAACAAAAAATCTAAATCATCTCATCAAAAGGAAATTTTCAATTTTGGAATCAAACAGGGAACTATGCTGTATGTTTTATTTATGATGACAAGAAGAAAACAAACAGGAGTATGAAAGAAAAAAAAAAGGAATAATCTATTAGGTTCAATGTCTTGTGGGACGGATAAACATGATGAATTATTGGCTTATTTGCCAGTTTGTTTCTTTTCAGCTTTTGATTTCTTCTTCTTTCCCAATGTACGATTTGAACCATTATATTTTTGTAAATTTGCCATGATATACATTGGATAGAGCATTGGTACAACAAAGAACATGCCTAATGCAATTAATTTTTCCTAAAATTATTTAAAAATAATGAGAAAAAATTTGTAATATATATGAAGATTAAATTTATTATCATACTGTATTCGTCACTTTAGTTACTGGTGGACCAGCTTGTAGAAGTACACTTTCAGAACGACGAGGCACCATCATTAATGCCTGACGACGAACGATTTGTGTCAAAAGACTTGACATTTTTTCAAATACTTTTTGATAAAATCTAAAATGATTATAGATTTAATTATAATTTCGCTTTATAGAATTCAACGAAAGTATTTCTTTTTGTGTATTCTCTGTTTTTGTCTGTGACTCCTTAGATGAGTTCATTCTATGAAGAATTCTCCTTGTTTTTTGTATTTGATTTCTATGTAGACATTATATGTAAGTTGAAACTACGAAAATGATGTTTACAATGTGGTAATAAACATCTGTCCAAATGGTAATCAATGGATTATGGAAATTTTGGTTTGCTTTTCTTTAAATAAAAATTTCTAATAGATTTTTCCGAGGAAAAAACAGTTTTTAAGTTTGCTTATTAATGTTTCTTTATTATATATTAACAGCGCTTTATTCTCATTGGTTACTATTCTATTAAGATCAACAATACTGAAATGATTTTTTGAAATATTTCATTCGTGATTGTATTAAAATATTTAGATTTAAAAAAAAGTGAAAAGAAAATCATGTCAAGAGATTCAAATGTTCTTGCTATTTGGGGAAATAAAGATTCAATGAATTTAAATTCACTTGTACTTAATAATATAATGTCGTCACAATATTTTAAAAATGCTTTATATGAAAAAAAAACTTATCATGAAGTTGTTGATGAAATTTATTATCAAGTAAAGACTTAGATTCCTTTTTTGTTTTACTCATTATATTATCTTTTTTTTGTTAATAGGTTAAACATTTAGAACCATGGGAAAAAGGTAGCCGAAAAACATCCGGTTTAACAGGCATGTGTGGTGGGGTAAGTTAATACATTCATATACATATAGAAATATTTCTTTTAGATGAAAATATTATAGCTTTCTCATTACTTAGCAAGGATATGGATTTGGGTTAATGAAAGAAAAAAAATCACTATTTTTATTACATATCCAAAATTCGAACATTTTCTAGTTTAAGAAATAATCAACCGAATTAACCAAAACTTATTATTTATTCATTTATACTATTTTTATTGTTGTAAGTCTATATATATCAATAAGACAGGGATATGTATATACATATACTAAAAAATTAACTCACTAGAATAAAGTTGTCACTGAATAAATCATCGAAAAAAATCAATTTTTAATATTAGCCTATAGCTATGTGGCAAATATTTGTAATATAAATGATAGCATTTGAATATTCATAAAATTTTATTATATTTGAATCGATTTAAATACAAGAATATATATTTTTTTGTTTTCTTATTATTCAGGTTCGTGGTGTTGGCGGTGGTGGTATCGTCTCAACGGCATATTGTTTATTATATAAATTATATACATTAAAATTAACACGAAAACAAGTTATTAGTTTAACTACTCATACTGATTCACCATATATACGTGCACTTGGTTTTATGTATATTCGGTAAGCTAAAATATAAATTAATGAAACAAAGAAATGAAATTTATCATGTATTTATTTTTTTGTTCTTAATTATTAGATACACACAACCACCAAATGAATTATTTGAATGGTTTGAAGAATATCTTGATGATACAGAAGTGAATTGACATGAAGTTTCAAATCTATAATTTTTATTATTATTTTTTGTTTAAATAGACTTTAGATGTCAAAGCTGGTGGTGGTTGTATTATGTCAATAGGCCAAATGCTTCGTCAATGGTTAATACGTATTGAGTACGTACATAATGAAATTTTATTCTTATTTATTAAAATGTTTTTTTTTCTCTTAAGATGGTATGATACATTATTTCCTCGAATACCGGTTCCAACACAAAAAGAAATCATGGAAAAATTACATGCTCATGGTCCATATAAGGGCGATAACTTTGGTGCACATTCAAGGTATGTGAGGTGGAAAGTAAGCAAGAATGATAGATTATTATGATATATTATTGATTGGTTATATTTTTCTTGTTTTTTTCTTTTTATTTAATTTTTTATAGATATGATTATGATGAAGAACAATATGAAACAAAATCATCAAATGCAATTGATATGCCTGAAACATTTGGTAATGCTGCATCATCATCATCAAAAGATCGTAATGGGTCTCATAATTATCATCATTCATCATCAACAGATTCTTATCGAGATAGAAACAATAGGTAAACTTTAATATATTTAATGAATTAATTGAATTTTTTTAAATTGAAATAGATCATCTCGTGACGATCGTTCTCGATCACGTTCACTTGATCGTCGGCGACATCATCATCAACGAGATGATAGTCCTGATCGTTATAGATCTCATAAATATCATCATCATCATCGACGTAGTTCATCACGTGAAGATCGACGACGACATTCTCATCGATCACGCTCACCTGATACTCGTTATCGTAACGATAGACATGATCGTTCATAAACAAAATTCATTATATTATATACATTCATAAATAGACTCTAAATCAGAATCAAGAAAGAAAAAGAATAGTTCTATTATTGTTGTGTTTCTTTTTGTTTTTTTTGTATGTAAATACAAACATTATTGTCTGCATAACGATCATCCATCGATTTTGTTTCTTCAGATGTCTATACTTAATTTTAATGTTGGTGTACTTGGACATGTCGATTCTGGAAAGACAAGTCTTGCTAAAGCTTTAAGCACTGTTGCTAGGTAGATATGAGATATAAAATTCATTTAAATGAATTTGAGTTTTTCTTTAGTACAAATGCATTTGATAAAAATCCACAAAGTCAAGAACGTGGAATAACACTTGATCTTGGCTTTTCATCATTTACAATGAATATGCCTGAACATTTAATCGATAGTAATTATAATCACTTACAAATTACTTTAGTTGATTGTCCAGGACATGCATCTTTAATACGGACAATTATTGGAGGTAAATTAATTTTTCATTTAAATATACTTTAAATGGTAATCGTTAAAGGTACTTTCTCCTTCCGCCGTTCTTTTTCGATAGACAGAACACCAAAAACAAGGAGAAATGTATCCTAAGAAAAAAATTTTCAAGTGAAGTTTTGCTGCGAAACCATAGTTTTCCATAGGAACGCATCCTGATTGCTTAGCTTTGTTCAATTGAACTGAAACTTTTACTATTGAAACTTAGAAGTATTCTCGAGAGGAAAAATCAGCCGTTTATTTATTTGACGTTTCTACCCAGATTTACAGGATTCTGAAAGCTAAGATTGCGATTTTCACTGAGAACGCTTATATATTTTTCTTAGAAAAAAAGGAAAATGAGATTTTCGAATTATCTCTGAGTACAAGATTTCTCAACAAACATTCATCTCAAAATTTTTTTCTCGAACATGTCTTTACTTATTTTTGGCGCTCTATATCTAGTTAAAATCCCAGCTTGATCGGTTGTACTGTCTTCGAGAACCAGAAGGAGTCAAAAAAGAGTGGCTTGATACCCTTAATGTTTAATTCATATTTATTAATCGATGAATTCTTATGTTGATAATTCGAAAAAAAAATATCGAAAACTCAATAGATGAAGAAACGTCTATTCCAGAATACCCGGATTGTAGTCTCATAACTCGACAATGGTAAGAGCTAGCGACTTAATGTTTTCAGCAATCGCAAGAATAGAAGCCCAAACATCTATTTGCTCCATACTATAGAAGACAAAATTATTTTAAAGATACTCGTCTTCGCAAAAAAGTGTTTTGAAACAATGCTCCTTTTCAATGTAATTATAATTTTGACTTGTGTTTCAAATAGAGGAACTTCATATATATCGATAGTTCAATGTACCGCTCAGGTAATTATCTTCTTACATCTCAATGTCGAACAAACAAAATCGTGCATTGATTCTATCAAATTATATAGAATTCTGTTAATGTTTAGCAAATTTTCTAAGTTTTTGTTAAAATTTCTTTGAAATCAAACATCATTTTCATACATTCGTTTTGCGAATATTTTCATTTTTAAAATGATTTTATCATATATAGTATCAGACGAACACCCACACTTCTTTAATTATAATGCAGACATTTCTTTTTAACTAATTCAAATGAAAACAAATTCTTTTTTACTTAGGTGCTCAAATAATTGATTTAATGTTACTTGTAATTGACATAACAAAAGGTATCCAAACGCAAACAGCTGAATGTTTAGTTATTGGTGAAATAACTTGTGATAAAATGTTAGTTGTATTAAATAAAATCGATCTTATTGAAGAAAATCAACGACAATCAACAATAGAGAAGGTAAATAAAAAAAAAACAATTTTTTTTATTCATGTTATATCATACAACTCATTTGTCTTAGTTATTCAGATGACAAAACGATTACGTAAAACATTTGAATTAACAAAATTTCCACAAGCACCTATTATTCCTTGTTCAGCATCATCATCATTGAATTTAAATGAACTTATATCAACACTTCAACAACATGTTTATATTCCTCAACGATCTCCAAATGGTCCATTTATATTTTCTGTTGATCATTGCTTTTCAATTCGTGGTCAAGGAACCGTGATGACTGGTACGATTCTATCAGGTTCAGTACGAATTAATGATGTAAACATCAATTAGTATTTTTTTTTCTTCAAAAAAATGAATAATTTTTTATGTCTCTTAATTACAGCCAATCGAAATAGCAGCACTTAAGGAAATTCGTAAAGTTAAATCCATGCAAATGTTTCATAAACCAATTGATAGAGCTATTCAAGGTGATCGTATTGGTATTTGTGTTACACAATTCGATCCAGATAAACTTGAACGAGGATTAGTTTGTAAGTAAAATTCTTTGCTCCTTTTTTTCTGTGGAACTCACATATATTTTAAAAGAAAACTGTTGATGTAATTTTTAAGCCAAAGTCTTGCAGCTCTTTTCTCTTCAGTACACGCTGTAGTCACCGAGCAGAAAAGACATCAAATTCTGTTCCCAGAGTTCTTTAGAACTATTCTAGACCATTCCAAAATTTCTCTCGTAATTTGGATAGCTGGAATACGTTCGTGAATGTTCTAACTAGTGCAGTTATTCATTTTCGCACAGATAAGAATTTATACTTAAGATGTCAAGAATGATGAATAATGCTGAGAGATGTGCGGGACCAGGTGCAAGAAGTATCACTTTACTGGAACTTTGAGAAAAAAAAACTTGCCGGGTCGAAGCTCACTTTTAAAGTAAAATATTGTAGGGTTTTAAACAAATTGTCATATAAACCATATGAATCAGAATATATTTCAAGAAAAATGACCCAAAAAAGTGCTTGTCATCGACTAAATAAATCAAAAGAATAAGTAGTGAAGAATTATTTTAGATGTATTACGAATGAACTCTAGAACGGTTATCTCTGGAGCCATACCAAAAACACTAAAATAACCGGAACTATAATTAGGGCTGGAATCAACAAACTTTGATCTCACACACTTCTAGTAGGTGGAGTCTGTTGGGTCGGCCCCATGATCCAAAATTTTTGAATCTGATAGGGCTATACCATGAGCTTATCGAGATAAATAACGATGTGTTGAAACTTGCTGCAGATATAACGGATTTGTACAACACGCTTATTTGCCAGTTAGATCGGTGATTAGAATAGTAGTAAGGTCAAATTAAGAAAAGCGGAATACGAAAAACAACAGCAACAAGACAAAAAAAAATAGAAAATATTTCTGTTCGAAGTGTAGAAATAAATAAGATAGATCGCTTCTCTTGAAAAAACAACTAAAGTTTGCGAGAGATTTATCACCGTACGTATTTTGTATTAGTATAATGAAGCTAAAAAAACCACATGTGAGTTCCATATTTTAGCCTAAAAGGAGGTGCACTAAAAAACATTTTCTATTTGAATCATTTCTAGCTACTCCGGGTATAATAAAAATCTTTCATGGTTTCATTGTTCAAATAAACAAAGTTAAACATTTTAAAAATGAAATTGAAAGTCGAACAAAATTTCATATAACTTGTGGTCATTCAACTGTTATGGGTAAAATTGTATTATTTATTGATCACTCAGTAAATAATAATAATGATCAATTCAGTTACGAAAAAGAATATGAAGCTATTGACCAATATCCAACTGAAGATTCTTTAACAAATAAACAAATATTTGTATGTAAACAAAAAATTCTTTTTTTTTTAAATTTTATGTAATTTTCTTTTCGTAAAAGGCTTTGATTGAACTCGAATCACCAATAACTTGCCAATTACAATCAATATTGATAGGTTCTCGTTTAGATACAGATATCCATGTAAATACATGTCGTCTTGCTTTTTATGGTCATGTACTTGATGGTTTTATGGATAGTGATTATTTAAATAAAGACTTACCAAATAAACTTCATATTTATAAACGAAAAGAAAAAATTGGTTTTATTGATCGTTTGGTTGATGATCAAACAATTATTGGCAAAGATTTATTTCAAAAAGAAACAAATATAAATATATTTGTTAATTTTAAAGTTGAACTTAATCCAACAGGTGAACAAGGTTTCATTGAGTCATCATTTGGACAAAGTGGAAAATTTAAAGTACGATTTATGAGTAAGTCTTTTTTTTTCAATTCTGTTTCACTAAAAAAAAAATAATAATAATTAACTAGATGGCCTATCGGATGAAATGAAACAATTATTAAATAATACAAAAGGTCGAAAACAACAAGGCAAAACAACAACAACAGCAAATTATGATGCCGATGGAGAATCTACTGAATCTCATCAACGTATTCGTATTATTCTTAAATTTAAAAAATATCTTTTTCAAGAAAAAACAATTATATCACAATAGACATATTTTCTATTGTCGTGTGTTTTTTTATTAAATTTTTTATATATTTATGTTCTTGTTTTCGGGTTATGGAATTTTAACAAGAAGTAAATTAACATGAGAACTTTTTTTTGACAACAATTTCTTATAAGTTTGTGTAATCAAATTCGTCACGCTGATTTCATGGTTTATTATTTTCTTTCTTGTTTTTCTCGTCATTATTGAATTGCAAGTAACTTATGATCAAAGATAAATGGACAAAAAAAACAATACATTGTTTTTGTAAATACCCTATGAGAGAATTAAGAATTCATTGATGTAATAGAGTGTTAGTATCAAGCAATCTCATTCAACAGGTAAAACTATGAATGTGTTTTCTAATTCTTTTAAGAAAAAAAATTAAGAAAGGTTAGTATTATAACCGTTTGACTGTAATGAATGGTCGCTTGTAGAATGACATCTTGTCATCATCTATTAGGTTGTATTAAAAAACAAAATATATCAGAAGATGCATTGAAAAAAGCTCCACAATTCATAAAACAAAGTTTATTTTATATATTCATCTTTTGTTTTATTTTTTTGATACAGCGAACATCATCCTTTTTTCGTAAACAATGAATTCAGTATTTTGTCTTATTGATTAACAAAAACCCTTTTTATTGATAAAAAATAGTGTTTATTCGAATGTATTTATATTGTTAGTCAATAGGAAAAGGATGGATAAGGAGCAAGAGTGTCCCGAGTTGGGAGCAGAGGGAATGATCCTGAATTTTGGGATATTTTCATTTTTCCCCAGCAAAACTGAACGATGTTGTTTGTTTTTGTTCCCCAATTCTCGTAACGAGGATTAACCACTCAATCTTCATGGGCTAGAGACACTCTTGAAGAGAAGATAAATGAAGAGGCTATGAATCCAAGAAGAATTATTGCGTGATTCGATAGATTTAAAAATAGTCTCATGCCTCCAATTATATTCGAATCTGGTAAAATATTATAGCATAAGCATTACATCGAAGATGTTTTTTGATATGCCCAATCTGAAGATACAAACGGCTACTGATCGACTATTTTATCTATCAATAAGACAACGTAATGTCGCATAAACATCAGGAAACATTGACATGGTGCATAGAGTATTTCGTGCATTCCATAAACAAACACAGATAATTTTGATCTCAACGTTTTGAATTATTATGTATGAGATACGTCATCGTCAATAATACGCAATAAAGTTAAAAACCATGATTCTTTACTAGTTGAAACAACAACAATAATTCACTACACGCTAAAATTACAATCATATTTTGCAGCGTCGAAAATTGGTTAAACAGAATTTTTCATCTTTTTTGGACAAAACAAAAGGTCCATATATAAAATAAACTTTTGGTAAATTTGCAGAGTTTTTCGTAAATGAAAACTTTGATGATAAAAAGATGATATATAAAAAGCGATCATTCATAATGGCACACCAATTTTTTTTTCATTCTATTCTCGATAACTGACAAAGATGTTTATTGAAACTTACGTCTATAATTCTTCATTAGATGAAAACAAAAAGAAAATACTCAGTTTTCTATTGAACTATCAACGGAAAACAAAAGAAATGTTCATTAGTAATATGTTACACTTAACGAAGTATTTGTCACAGATTTTCAAGCGAACAGACAAGACGATTATCCAACAGATAGCATCATATATTTGTACAATTTTATTAATTAAAACAATTTATCTTATTCGACGATCTAAGAGTACACAGTAAACACCTTTCAATCCAATAAATCTACATTTTATTCTACGTAGCACAACCAAAAATATCTAAACATAAGGTGTTACAAAGTGAAGCCGCTACGAGCTGTTCCTAATTTAAAAAGACAAAAAGAAACAGGAGAAGACGATTCATAACGTTTTGTCATCTGTTTGTCAACAAGTATGCCGATGACAATTGTCTACGAGTAACAGCTTGTTACAATAATACAGATGATATTAGTTTCGTATTAGATGACTAGTTCGTTCGTTGTCACTGTTCAGATATCCCGATGATGCTTCTAATTGATCACACATATTTCATAAATTGAACAACAGCTTGTAAACAAAAAATAAAAAAAGAAATTTTACAAAACTGTTTCATATTAGAAGTTTTCTCAGAAGTACAATCAATGATCAATGATCAATATCTCAATTTGTTTTTTTTTTGTTGTTTTTGATCTTTTGACTCTTGAATATATCGTATTAAAAGATAATGTCTTTTTCTATAAATTTGAAGAAAACAAAAAAAAGAATTTCATTCGTGTGACTATCAAGTGCATGTGAATAGGTGATGATATGTTACACATTGTATCTTCATCCTCTTTCCCAGCGTATTGTTTTTTTTATGTCCGACAGAATATTATCATTCGATTGTCAAGTGTGATGATATTCCAATATACATAGTGTGTTCAATGGGCTTTAGGTAATTGAATTATCCAAAAACAGCAGGTTAAGATAAATTGCTTATTCAAATAAGAATTGGTTTATATCATTGAATAAAAGCAGTGATACTATGTTCGATCTATTATAAATGTTTTATGCAATATACATAGATCTTTTCTATTCAAATTGACTTGACAAAGATCAAATATATCTTGTGAACATAAGGTTAACAAAAAATTTCAAAAGTTAGATATTAGACAATAATAAAATTACTCCAACTCAGTCAATTTTTCATCTGTTTGTCATCCAATGAATTTTCTTCGAAATAAATATGTTGTTATTATTTTATTTCTAATATAGATATGAAACAAGAGCCTCTCAGCTAAGGTCCGGTTATGAAATATTTTGGACTTGATGGACTGTATGGAATATATGTTAAACCAGACAAAATTTATTGTAATACAACCGTATTCAATAGACGGTTTTGTCATTTTAGAATAAATGCTGCGAAATCATCTGTAACTAAAGAATTCATGGTATTCCTATAGCTGATGTTCTACCGTATGATATTATAATATCACACAGTGGAACACCAGTTATAATGATATCATCATAAGAATAACTAAAACATTTACATATATCTTCAAAGCAAAATTATTCGGCGGAAAATATTTTCAAAAGAAATCAGTATTTCATACTAAAGTGATTTAAATGAATTTTTATTCTAGATATTCATCGATATGTATTCAACTTTCTGAAAAAGAAATCTCTAACTAAAAGAATCTCTCAAAATTCGAATGTTTTGTATTATTATTTGTATCAATTGAAAATGATTTCAAATAAGAAATATTTTTTTTCTGGTTCGAATTCAAATACATCTGGCTTTGTAAAATAGTTTGGTGTTGTTGTGTGAAATGATCTTCAAAAAATATAAACAGTTTTCAGACATGTGAGAACTCTATTTGTTTCAATGGTCAATTTGTTTCGATCAAAATTTATACAAGCTGTTTATTGCATCATGTGGTTCTGTCTATGTTATGACCAATTAGTCCATTTGTCACCCTATATCAATTGGGTATTCTTTTTCTTTTCACCAATTGAAAAGTGTAAAATGATTATTTTTCTCCTTACGAAAAAAGACATAACATAGAAAACACAAGAGAGAGTGATGTTTTTTCTTTTTTTTCTCTCTCTTCTCTATTTTTAGATTGGTTATCGAAATTAGGCATTGTAATCTTTTTCGAGTATAAATATTTCTGATTCTATGCAATCGATAAACATTCAGATTAAAAAATCTGAACATGTGTTCAACTGTACTCCACCATTACGGTAGGTTTTCTCTCTTTCTATTTAGGTTTTTACATAATACTTGTCTCTTTGACTTATGGCACTCTAATTCACGGCTACTAATAAATGTTTGCCGTGTGCTATTGTGTCATGCATCGAGAGATGACTTTACGACAATATTAATTAATTATTTTTTTTTTGAATATATATTTTTGTTATAATTCTATATATAGTTTGAAGCAAATTGTTCAGGTTCGGTCAATGGCACATAATTTGAAGACGGTTGATATTGAATGACTCCGTGTTTATCTGTGTGCCACCAATCGATCTGAATGTGACTAGTAATGAATTGAAAGCTTCATAAATTGATGAGAACAGTAGCGGACAAAAGTTTTTCTGTCTTCTCGTATCTTGGTTATTATACGTGCTAGAGGTTTGAAAATTTATGCACACATTCTGCACTAAGAATTGAGTTCAGAAAAGCGAGGTCGTCTCAATCACTTGAATTCAATGATAATCATGATAAAGGGCATCTATTTTTGCTTTAAGACTTTAGCCTTAAAACTATTGTCTACTAAATTATTCGTTAAGTGTTGTCAATAACATGCCTATTTCTCAATATTTTAGGATGCAAACAGAACTCAGTTAAGGGAATTTAGGCAAATGTTGTTGGTTCTACACCGGCACTGCTTATTCAGATATAATTTTGATTTAGTAGTAGATTTTTCCATAGAAATGTAACTACTGACAAAGTTTGTTTAAATTTCATCTCGATTCATGGAACAATTACTGAGTTATGGTTTTCAAAAACCAAGAGATAGTTCTTCTTTACCCGAATAGTCATAGAAAAATGGCTGTAATTCCAGAGAGGGTTGATGAACTTCAATGACATGAAGACAGTAGATAATTAGAACAAACAACTCAATAATAAAGAATTAGGGGTCCCAAAATGTTCTTTTTCATAGTTACAAAAAGTTAAAAGGATAAGCTGATGCAATCTATTACCATTCGTCATAATTCTCGTTCTATTTAAACAATCAAGATTAGCTCGTATCTCAAACCTACGTTCTCAGTGGAGTATATGCATTCAAATTTTCCGACCTGTAGCATATATGGTAGTTGAGATACGGGGAGGGTGGCCGAAGAGTTTTCTTCACTATTATAATATTATCAGACAAGGAACACTCATAAATGAGTATTACATATGTAACAGTGGAGATTTTCACAATAGAATTACCTTTGATAATTGTTGGATATAATTTAAAATAATGACAAAATTGTATTCATCATGTATACTTTCTACAGTTCAAAAAAATTAGCAGAATCAAGTGGGTTATGCAACAAGATATAATTATATAAACAAGGGATATCTAGTTTTAAATGAAAGTCGTTCATCATGTGCATCTTCTATTTAGATTAATTTGAATGTACTTTGAAGTATGTGAATTGATATTTATAAAATAATAATGATCGAATAATGTACATGATGAAGAAAAGAATATGACAATTTTTACGTACGTTGAAATCTAGGGCATACATCACAAAGTACAAGTTTTCATATATAGATTTCTCGAGAAAATGGTATTATTGTAAAGATAAAAAGTAAACAGAAGTTTATCTATATGCTCGACTAATAATTGAAAAATGTCTAGAGTGAAAAAGTCTCGTCTGCAGATCAAATACTAAGAAGTAACTAAATCAAGAGTATTCATATAGTATGTGTTTCCTTCTCTTCTTCATGAAAAGTATTTCATCATGTGATATTTGATGTCACTGACGAGGGAATACCAGCTATAATGCTAGCGAACACGGCCAAAACATAAACTCTTCATTGTTTAAAAATATCTATTCAAAAGTTAATATCAAGTCTATGAAGTCTAGTAATGAAAATAACACTGAAAGGTAAAACTGTACGGTAAAAAGCACATCTGTATGAATTTGATATAACAGTGACATCTAGTGTTGTTAGTGTTAACCAATGAATCGCGCATGGCAATGAATCATCTATTTCATAAATGAACTGATTTTGATTAAGTACGAAAACTAGCTTTTCATTCGGAATTCATTTCATTGATAAACAATGTACAAAATTCAAAGATATAATTTAAGATCATTTCGTTTACCAAGTTTAACTACCACACGTCAATGGTTGTCGACTTTTAGTTACGATTCTTTATTGAAATTAAAAGTTGAATCAACTTGTATTCAAGGTGTTGTTAAGCAGCCGGTTAATTGTTCGATTTTTCAACCTTATGATGTTATTGTTGTTGGTGGAGGTCATGCAGGTTGTGAAGGTAAATGATTTCGATGAATGTTATATTTGATAATTATTGATTTTGATTTAGCTGCACATGCATCAGCACGAATGGGTGTTCGAACACTTTTGGTATGATTAAAAGATCAAGTCATAAAAAGATAATCTTTTTTATTTAATTTTGAGATAACTCATAAAATAGAAACAATTGGTGAAATGTCTTGTAATCCATCGTTTGGTGGCATTGGTAAAGGACATTTAATGCGTGAAGTTGATGCTCTTGAGTATATCTAATTTTATTCACATTTTCAATGAGAATCCTCCATTTCTTCTCTTTTCAGTGGTCTGTGCGGACGTCTCTGTGATAAAACCGGTGTTCACTATAAAGTTCTTAATAGAAGTAAAGGTCGAGCTGTATGGGGATATCGAGCACAAATTGATCGCAAATTATATAAACAAGCTATGCAAAATGAAATTCTTAACACACCTAATTTACATGTTATGGCTGCAGCTGTACGTGATATTGTTATTGATAAAGACCAATTACGTATAACAGGTATAACACTTGATAATCATACATTAATTCCAAGTCAATCTGTAATTATAACAACTGGAACATTTTTACGTGGATGTATTAATCTTGGTATGGATGAGCAAAAACCAGCTGGTAGAATTAATGATCAACCATCAATTGATTTAGCAAAATCAATTGAAGAAATTGGATTTAAAATGGGTCGATTAAAAACTGGTTAAGTTTTAATTTTATATTTATTTTTCATAATGAATTTATTCTGTTAAATTTAGGTACACCAGCTCGATTAGAAACAAAAACAATTGATTTCAGTAAGGCTATTGCACATAAAGGTGATAATCCACCATTACCATTTTCGTTTTTAAATAAACATGTCTGGATTAAGCCAGAAGAACAATTATGTTGCCATTTAACAATGACAACACCTGAATTAGCTGATATTGTACGTCGAAATGCTCATTTAAGTCGACATGTATCACAAGATGCTCGTAGTCCACGTTATTGTCCATCAATTGAATCAAAAATTCTCCGTTTTAAAAACCAAAATCATCCAGTATGGCTTGAACCTGGTTAGTTAATATTTGTTTGAAACGCGATCTAGAAGGATTGTTGAAGTATAATACGGTAGAAATTTTCACTTCCACAGACCATGACTGACACCTTATTAACAGATCTATTCGTCACCAGAGCCCATCGAGTCCAACAATGTTGAACCTGTGTACCCAGTCGAGTTGTACTTTGATACTCTCAATAAAAATTTTCTAATCGGGATCAAATACTCGCCTGAAGTGACGAGATATTTTTTTCTAATTCTTTATATTCAGGGTCTTACATACTCTACACATTCCTCAGACGACTCGAGCTCGTCGGATCCGAACTTTTCGGATCATGTCAACGAGCTTTACCTATCACAGATCATAGCATACATCTTAGTAACACCTTCTTGCTCTCCCCACGTGACAGATGTTGTTGATATGTGATCAGTGATCATATATCAATAACGCCTTGTTATAATATATAACCTACTTCCTCATTGCATTTCTTGAGGATTAAGTACAAGGAGAGTGAATAGGTGCATTCCAAAATAGGCAGCATAAAACGATTTCCCTATAGCTGGCAATAGCACTTACATCGTGTTTCATATATTAATCCCGCAGGGATTGTGCTAACGACTTTTTTTAAATTAGATTTAAAATTTCTTCTTTTTTAAATT
The DNA here is from genome assembly GCA_905329745.1 of Rotaria sp. Silwood2. Taxonomy (NCBI): domain Eukaryota; kingdom Metazoa; phylum Rotifera; class Eurotatoria; order Philodinida; family Philodinidae; genus Rotaria; species Rotaria sp. Silwood2. The sequence goes on along the minus strand of CAJNSZ010000036.1, from coordinate 102,129 downwards.
ATTTCAGAAGGTTTTGATTCCGAATTAACCTATCCGCAAGGTTTAAGTTGTACAATGCCTATTGATGTACAATTACGTATGCTTCGTACAATACCATCTCTTGAAAATGTTAATATGGTTCGACCAGGTTATGGTGTTGAATATGATTATATTGATCCAAGAGAAATAAAACCAAGTTTAGAAACAAAACGTATAACAAATTTATTTTTTGCTGGGCAAATTAATGGGTAAATAATTGAATTTGTTAGTTGATAATTAATATTGGGGTTTTTTGTTCTATGAATGTAGAACAACTGGATATGAAGAAGCAGCTGGACAAGGAATTATAGCTGGTATAAATAGTGCATGTAAAGTATTGAATAAACCAACGTTTACAATTAGTCGAGGTAAAAAAGAGTCTTTCTTTTTAATTATTTAAATATGATCTTTTAATAATAGGTGAAGGATATATTGGTGTAATGGTTGATGATTTAACAGTACATGGCGCAAGTGAACCATATAGAATGTTTACAGCACGAAGTGAATATCGTTTATCTCTTCGGTAAAGTAAAACAAATCACTGTATTTATTTTTTGTTATAAAATCAAATTATTTTTTTTTAGTGCGGATAATGCTGATCTTCGTTTAACACAATGTGGTTATGATATTGGTTGTGTAAGTGAAAAACGTTATACTCAATTACAAACTTTCAAAACAAATTATAATCGAGCTAAAGAATGTTTACAAAATATTAAAAAACCAGTTAATGTTTGGCGTCACTTACTAAGTTCACCATCAGAATCTAATGCATGTCGAGATGATACATTAAAATCTCTCTATTCTCTTGTTCATCAAACACCCTATATGATGGATAATAAGAAATGGCTTGCATTAGTACCTGATGATGAAGGTATACGTTCAATGCTTTTATCTGATAATGATTTATGTGAACGTTTATGTCTTGATGCTGTTTATGAACATTTAACAATAAGACAAAAAAATGAAATTGATGAAGTTAAACGAGATGAAGCATTTATTATACCTGATTCATTTGATTATCAAAAATTACAAATATCAAATGAAGCAAAACAGAAATTAGAAGAAGTACGACCAACAACGTTAGGTTCAGCCAGTCGAATACCGGGTATAACACCCGTTACAATATTTTGTTTACTAAGAGCATTGAAAAGAGAATCACAATCATCTATATTAAATGTTTAAAATTTTTAATTTTGTTTTGTTATAGTTTTAATAAACGATAACATTGGGTTAAATATAAGAGCATGACTTAAGGCATCCTAACAATAATAACGTTTACAAAGTAGAGTTTAATTAAGCAAGTCGATTTTTTCATGCGAGTTGTTTTTCTTATCAAGTCATCTTGCATGAAAAGCTTTCAGATATTAGTAATAGCACGCAACACAATGATTATGCTACTTGAATAATAATGGATGATTTCTTACTTCTCCTTCGATTGATGAGTCCTATTAAACAATGAATCAGTAGTGGAGCCAAGATTTTGGGTAGGAAGGCTCAGTCTTCTTCTACAGATGTTTGAATCTTCGCTAACGAGATTTTTGCAAGATATATAAATCTTTGCAATGAAACTGTTTAATCCATGTATCTTATTTTGTGAAATTCATATGAGTTTTCAAAAAAAACAAAATATAGTAAATATAAACTTCAGTCAAGTTTTAGAGGTTAATACTCATAATCATACACTTACTGTATTTTGTTTTTTTTTGATAACACATATGAGTACCACAAAATAAGGTATTTGGATTAAAACATTTCATTGCAAAAACTGAAACATCTGTCAAAAAAATTTTGCCATAGGAAGATTCAAAGATCCGTAGGGGAGCTGAACTCCCCTTGGCTTCGTCACTGCAATAGAGATGATTAACAATTTCTACTCTCTTTATTATTATTGTTTTATAAATATGAAACGGATTAATTTAAGAGAAAAAAGAAACACAAGATTTTCAGGTTAAATTTTCCCATCATTCTAGAACAGGTAAGAAATGTTAATCGAAAATATTTATTCTTTAATATGCAAGGATATACTTCGACATTGAATGCATCTGTTTACATTTAGATGGCAAATATATCGATGATATTTGCAATTCCTAAGTTCGTTGAGAAAGTAATTACATGAATTCTTTCGTAGAAAAATTCTTAACAATGATTGTTATCGCAAATATAATAACTACATCTTATTCGATCTTAACGTCAATAAATTGAACATAATTTAGTCCTCTTGTTAAACATGATAATTTCATTTGAATAAGACACATTCAGATCTGAAGTTAATTTGTAGAATACTTGAACGAACAGACAATTAATCATAGACTAGCTTTTATTTTTTTATTAATTTTTATACAGATTTTTATTTTTTGATAAATCTAATAATCCATATAGAACAATAATTGCATGAGAATGAGCATAAAAGGCAAAAAATGATTAAAAATAACATGCGAAGCTGAGCAATTGTTTTTCTGCTTTTTTTCAAAAAAGAAGCAAAATAAAGCATCGATTGCTAATAGTTTTTGCTTAAAAGAAATATATCAAAAATTGAGAAAATGAGGTTTTCTTTCAATAAGATTAATTATTTTTCTTCAAACAAAATATCCGTCAAACTGTCAATGATATCATGAATTGATGTTTGTTCTAAATTACTTAATATAATAATGCATGCATTATCTTTCGGAAACCGAGCTAAACAACTTTGAAAACCAAATATTTCACCAGTATGTTGTTGTTTTAGTCTTCTATGTTTTAATCGCTCAATTTGCCAGCTAAATTAAACAAAAAAGAATAATATTTTTTCCAGCATCAGAAAAAAAGATTTCTTTACCCAAGTGCATAATTTTCCCTGACTGGTTTAAACATAATTTTTTTTGTATGATTATGTAATAATTTTTCTTCATATAAATATCGATCTAAACGATATAAATCTTCAATAGTTGAACAAATTCCTCCAGCACTACGAGCTGTTGACATATTTATAAAACGACATGTTTCAAAAGAATTTGAATCTTTACTACATATATAGCCACATGCTCGTTGATTATGTTTTGTATTTAATATAGGATTACAATCACATTCATAACCTGTATCATTCATACAACATGGTTTAAGAATAAGTTCTCGAAGATTTGTTTCATATGATTTTCCAGTTACTTTTTCAATAATTAAACCCAATAAAATATACTGAAGAGAAAATTTTTTATTATGGTGTTAGCAATTCAAGATTTGAGCAAAATGTTTTTTTTGTGTCATGGTTAGACAGAGCTCGTTGAGTTATTTATACGAATGTTGTTTTTCATTTATTCAGATAATGATTTTTTAAGGATAATTAGGTTAAAAACGAATATAAAAATTGAAATACGTCAGAAGCATAAAGTCTCGATAGCCTTAATATTTATCCGAGTTGTTTTTCTATTTATTATACATGCCTTCTGAAAAATATTGTTTCATTTTTGAGAAAACCGTTTTTTTTTTATGATAGCAAAAAACGCCATAAATACGGCTCGGTATTCTAAGGTTTTTACTCTTAGAACCTTAGTCCCAAAAGAAACGAATATCATATTCAGAATCAGGGCAGAAATCTGTATTGAGGAGTATGTCAAATATTTGAATCTAATTTTCGTAATTAGACTTCGTCAGTAAGGTGCCAGAGTCTAAAAATTTTAACAAATTTTTGTTTTCCATTTCTTTAATGTCGTTGGATAGAGCATATCGAGTTAGCTATGAATAACTAATTGTCCATTTTTAAGCAACAAGTTTTTCTTGGAAGCATTGAAAAAAAAGACTAAACTCTAAATACTATCATTAGAATAGTCCATTATGACATATGATAATATTCTGTTTTTACTCTGTAAAATATTACAGGCATTATTTCCTGATTGTGGAGACTAAATTGACCGAAAAATTATGTGAATAAGATTTTTTTCGGTCAATTTAATCTGTAGAATCAGGAAATAATCTTTATAATATTCTGCAAAGTAAAGAAATATTTTCATATCTGTCATAATCGATGACTCTAATGATGGTGTATAGAATTTAGTCTTTTTTCTAATATTTTTAGAAAAAAAACTTATCTCCAAAATCTGGAAAAGTATTTTTTCATAGGTAAGCCAATATGCTCTATCCAACAATATTCAATAGGTTGAAAAAGAAAAATTTTCTAAAATTTTCAATTTTCAACATCGTATTTTTTTCAAATATTCTGACTTGTGCTCCCTGTCAAGTCGAACTTTAACGAAAATTAGATTAGAGTATTGAGAACACTATTCGAAACAGATTTTTGTGCTGATTGTGAATATGATATTTGTTTCTTCCAGAATTCATGTTCTGATCGCCAATTCCCTGGAAAACAAATCCGTGTTTATGACGTCTTTTACTATTATATCGAAAAAATTGATTTTCTCGAAAATCAAACATTATTTTTCAAAATTTGTTTCCTAACTATATGACGAATAAAATCAAAAGAAATATTCGGATAAATATTGAGAGTTGATGCTTTTGGTGTATTTTTATTTTTATAAGCTTTTCTGATTTTTTTTTTAAATCTAGGTTTCAGAACAAAAAATATCATCTGAATATGTCAAAAACGATATTTCTAAAGATCACTCGACGAGCTCTATTTAACCATGACAAAAAAAAGAATTTTGCTCAAATGCTGGCACCTTAATAAAAAAGAATTTGTTGTTTTATCTTACATTTGAATTTGAATAACTATATTTTGATCCAGGTTTAAATTTTAACGGTTCATTTTTAAACATTTCAATTAATTCATCAATAGTTAAATCTTCTTGACATTTTTTTTCAAATGTTTCCATTTCAGTATAATCCTCAATACCGGATGTATTAGAAAGTAAATGTTTTATTGTTATTTGATTACCATGTGGATAATCAGGATAATAAAGTGATAATTTATTATTAAGATCTAATTGTTTTATTTCATATAATTTAAGAATCATTATTGCTGTAAATGGTTTTGTTACACTACCAATACGAAATATTGTTTGACTAGTATTGTTTTCTTGACATTCGTATTCTGAATAAGCATAGCCCTTTATAAGTAAGATTTGATTATGTCGAGCTAATAGAACTGAACCACTAAATTCTTTATTGTTAACAAGTGATTGTAAATAATCATCAACTTGTTGAATAATCGAATCAGCATTTTCTAATGTAATGAGTGAAGATTCTAATATAAAAAATGTAAAAATTTTTTTTCTAAATGCGAAATAATTTTTTTTTTACTCTTTCTCATTCCACAAATCCATGTGGATTTGATTTTATCATTTGTTTTAGATGATTCCATATGTTTTATAGAGAATGACCTTGTTGTTTGCTTAGTATTTTTTGTCTCTGTTTTTGTTGTTCCTGTTAGAGGAAAAAACAAGAAAGAAAAAAAACCAGCGTGGATAAAGAAAAAGAATAAGAACAGAAAAAAAGCCTATCGTCTCTGACTTTTACCTGTGATGAGAAGATTGACACGAAGTAGAATACAAAAAAAAATGCTGTCGACTGTCGTACCCATTTCTGATATATATTAAATCACGGAACAGTTCATTATTATCTTTTGAAAGGAAGCGAACTATTTATTCGCTCAACATGAAGAACCTTTTAAAATAATATTAAATACCTCGCTATTTATAGATCAAAACACGTGTAGAAATAATTATTAGTTTCAGTTTTCTAGTTTAATTCTCCATGTCATCTGATGTTATTCTTCATATGCCAATTACTTCACAAGTGCGACGAGGGCGAGTACGTATTAATATATAATAGCAAAATAGTTTTTTTTTGTTTTTGCGTATGTAATTAGACCTATCCAAGTAAAACTGTTTCCTATTGTGGTTCATGTTGGACATATAAATCTTGGTGTGTGGTTGTTGCTGTTCTTACATTTATTACCGTTTTAGCTGGTTTACATATTGGCTGGGAGTAAATTTCATTGACTTCTTAATTATGTTTAAATATTTTGTTTTTTTAATCATAGTTTTCCTATACTTATTAAACATGGTCATGTATATTTTCCAATTCTCTTTATTCTTGCACTTTTTTATACAATGTCAAATTATTTATTTGCATCTTTACATGATCCTGGTGTTGTTCCACGACCAAATGCCGATGAAGTTCTTCAAACAGAAAAAGAAAACAATATTCAAACTGATTTGTAAAGAAAAAACAATTTTTTTTAATTAAAATTTTAGAAGGTAGTTTTTTTTATTAAGAAATGGAAATTATTTCCCATCGATTCCATTACCACGAACAATTCTCATTCGAAATTTTCCATATTCATCATCTTATTGTTATACATGTCGAGTTTATCGTTTACCACGTGTTTCACATTGTTCAATATGTAATGTTTGTGTTCAAAATTTTGATCATCATTGTCCATGGAGTAAGTACTTTTTTTAGGAAAAATAAAACAACAATTATTAAGAATATTTTATAAATAAGATACAAATATTAAATTATCTTTTAATAAGAATCATTTAATCATATGAAAATTTTCTTTTTCCAATCCTTAGAGAATATTTTGTTAATAGCCCAAATGTTTTCTTGCTTTTTCTTTTTAGTCAACAATTGTGTTGGTTTATTAAACTATCGCTATTTTTGTAATTTTATTCTTTCATGTTCAATACTTTGTTTAATTGGTTTAGCTGGTTGTGGAGTAGCAGCATATCTTCGATGGGATATGTACAAAAATGATCCGGGACTTTATTTTGCTTACAATATTCCTAGTTTTTTTATTGGTTTTATTGCATTTGTACTTTTATTTGCATTAGCATCATTTTGGTGTTATCATTTGGGATTAGCAATGAGTGGTGCAACAACAAGGGAAGATATTAAATTTCAACGACATTCAAAAGAAATTGGTATTTCTCAAGGTTCAAAATGGAGAAATTTAATTGTTTCATGGTGTGGTCCATTACAACCATCGTTAGTTTTAGTTTTATTTTTTGAAAAATTTCATATGAAAATCTTCTTTTCTTTTTAGAGTTAATTGGAATGAATTATATGACAAAAATCATTATAAAAATCAAGAATCAGTTTATAAGAGTTTACGTCCAACATTATTAAGTAATACATTGGTGGTACCAACACAAAAAATTCGAGAACATATTCGAAATTTAGCAATAAATAATTATTTGGGTTTAAAACAACAAGTTGAAGCATTTTATCGAACTACTAGAAAAACAACAGATATATCTGAACATTCATCATCATTAATTTCTGTTGATACAAATAATTGTCTTCCAACATACGTTGTTGCAGTACATCTTAATATTTAGTCTCTGTTTATATTTTTTAATTTTTGATTTTTAATTTTATAGATTAAAAATATGGGAAATTATCAAATCGATGCTCGATATTTATTAATTGAAGGTAATAAATATTGAAGTCTTAATTTCAAAAAAAAAAATAAGATTTTTTTTTGTTAGGTGTCTATCGGAAAAATATTTCAACATTTTGGGATATAATATGGTCACAAAACATATCATCAATTGTGATGCTTTATGAACTAGCAGAAAATGTAATACGATTATTAAAGAAAAATTTAGTGATTCGTTGAGTACATGCTCCACAGTGTGAATCAAAAGGTGTGTTTCATCTTCTGACATTATATCATATTGGAAGATGGAACATCAAGTTTAATGTCCTCATACCGAAATACAATGGAACATCTACTAAATGAATACCATAATTTAATACAATGTTGTTTTAATTTTTAGAATCTTTTAATTCAATATTGGCCAAATGAGTCGAATCTTTCAATGACAATTGATGATAAATATCAAATTGCTTTTATTCGAAAAATAAAACGATTAGATATTGAAACATTTCAATTTAAAATGCAAAAAGTTCGATAAAACAATGACAAAAAAAACCTGATAATAATAATAATAATAATAATGGAATGTTTCTTTTATTTAGATTGGTGAAAATGAAATTCATCATATTGAACATTTTCAAGTAAAAGGTTGGACCGATACAATGTTTACAACAGATCCAATTGCTTTATTACGTCTTCAATATTACATTAGTCAAAAACATTTAGAAGAAGAACGTAATGAAAACCTAGGAATTATTGCTATACATTGTTGGTAAGAATTAAAATAAAAAAAAAACGATATCATTTAAATTATTTATTATTTGGCTTAGTGGAATTAATACGCGAGCTGTTGCTTATATGACTATCGATATCAATCGATGTTTATTAATGTCGTATGGTTTTATTAATGTATTAAATACAATAACACAATTAAATGAACAATTACCAACATGTGTAATGAATGAAGTATGTTAATAATAATAAAAACAAATTCTTTTCTGTTCTTTTTAAATAAATATTCATAAATTTAGTTTATGTTAATGGTTATTTATACAGTTATATTACATCTCTCATCATGGACTTATTCACCTGATATAACAACATTACAAACATTAGATCATCAGATAAAACATTTACTTGGTAATATATTCGCACGATTTTATCATAATCCATTATCAGATCAATTTCATGTAAGTACAAAATTGCATTATCTTGTTGAATAGATTAATTCTAATTTTTTTTATTCATTCTAGACATTCCTTAACAATAGTTTAAAAGAACTTGACGCTATTATTCCATCAAGTATGTTAAATATACTAACTTAAAAATGAAAACAAAGCAATCTTTTATTTTTAGACTTAGAAAATCGTTATTTACCAGCTGTTGTTGATCATAATTTAGTTTATTTCATTGATGTAAGTAAAAATCTTTTTATATTTTGTTATTTTCAATAAGTCTATTTAATTAAAACTAAAGAGTTATATTCATTCAAAAGCATTTATGCTAACAATTTGTCGTGATTATCATAGTATATTAAAAATAATATTAACATATGAAATTCAACATTGTTTTTTATTTCAACAAAACAGTGATCAAGTAACTTTTTAGTATTAATATATTTCATTAAAATAAAATACATAATTTAATTAGAATATAGATTTAATAGAAAGGCAACAATTAAAACTTGATAGTAGTTATCAATCAAATGATTTTCGACGTTACTATCAGTCAAATATTTGTATTTATCACCCAAGTACTTCTATTCGAAATATTCCATTATATAAACTTTCTCGATCTATTGTAAACCTGGATCAAAATGATCATATACCCATATTAATTTGTACTGAGTATGATTTTTATTCTTTATTTTCTGTTTGAATGAATCAAAATTTTTTCTAACTATTAGTGATATTCGAGAAGGTGCTATTATTTGTCTTATTGCAAATTTAATGGAACAATTAATGATTGATAATATAGCTGATATTTATCATCAAGCAAGAAAAATTGCACATTCATGTTCAGCTTTTCAGAGAGAAGTACGATAATTGAGTTGTATTTTGTTTTGTTTTATCATGATTGTTACTATTATCATTATTATTAATTTAGGATGAATATAAAAATATGTATGAATGGCTTGCACGATGGACAACAAATGATCTTAATAATCAATCTGCTTAAGTATTATGATTCAACATTGATACCTGTGATATTAATTATCTTTTTTTCGTTCTTCTTAGTCAGATTAAAGTTATAATGAGAAAAGAAAAAAAAAACAATAATTATGCTTTTTGTTTTTTAAATTTGATTTATAATTTTTTTCTAATAATAAAGTTTTCAAGAGAATGCTGTTTAATTTATCTTTTATTATTGATGTTTCAATTAAGATATAAAAAAAGAGTTTTAATTATCTTTTCTTATCAATTTATTGGTCATCATCCCAATCGATGTCCATGTTCCCTAAAAGAGAAAATATAATTGGATTAGTGAAAGATAGTATTAAAAAGAAATATCCTAAAGTGAAAATTTAGTTTATTAGTAAAAAATAATCTTTCCTAAAAGAAAAGATTTGAGTCTCTTAATCTTCATATACAAGTCATTATTTCATTCTATATCAATTCCATATGTTTCCTTTGAATCTATAATTTTCATAGGAGAAAAAGATTTATTTATTCCCAAAAGTTTTTAAATGATGATTGATACTTTGCCAATATAACAAGAGTTTTTCTTCATCCATCAAAATACTCAATGAATATATAACTAAATAATCGACTATAGCATCTAAAAAGCCAATAATTCAAATTCTTTAGATGATTTATTTTACTCACCGAAATTACGGCGAGCCGAATAGCACATTGATACGCAGGCATTATTGCATAAATGAAGTGGAATGCCACTTTCACTTTCATTTGTACAATACTCCATGCATTGTCCAAAACATTTTCGATTCGTTGCTATCTCATCAGCTGAGATAACATATGGTGATACTAATTGTAAAAAGTAATCAAATTTTATTATAAATTTTGTTTTTTAAATTATTACTTACAAGATAGAATTATAACAACGAACCAAAGAAAACTTAATCTAAAGTTCATTTTAGCTGTAGGATAACGCGGAAAAGAATGTCTAACAATGTTTTGATAAACTTTTTTTCTATTTCTTTTTTAAATACACCTACAAATACAAAGAAAAACAACATGTGTTTTTATACTCATAAGCGAATAACACAATACTTTATTTCTCACTATCAATAATAGAAACTTGATGTATTAAATATTGTAAGAAAGTTTAGTTCTTTTTTTCTTGTTAAGAGGAGATTATTAGTCGATGTTTAGAAAATTTTATTTTAGAAATATTAATAATTTGCGAACGAATAAATGAATTATCTTCAAGGGGATTCAAATAATTGTTTTTGTTTTAATATAACTTAGCGAAGTAATAAGTATCGATTCGTTTTAAAACAAAAAATAATTTAACACGTACCCAAATTAAAGTCATCGTAGAAGGATGGTATACAATTCGATCTGCTCTAAAAATTTTGCTTTACAGAAATGGATGAAATTTTGCTCAATAAATAAAAAAAGCTATGAAGTCTAGAAGGGTGGAACCACTATATTCTTTGAATGAAATTAATGCCTTAAGGATGTGCACGTTTCGTAATTTTTTTCCTAAGAAGGGAAGTTCCTAAGTGTGAGTCTTTATTTTTAGTCAGCTTTACGCCAGTTTGTAGAGTTTGATGAGCTAATCACAATCGCACAAAGCATTCTTCCCCATGGACTATCTTTGAGAGGTTAGGTCGATCTTCACTTCAGAAAAATGACTGTAAGCTAGCATGAATTATATTATAAAGTATACTTTATCATTGTAATTTATCATTTTGCAGTGAATCTAAAGATACAATCAATAAATTGTGAAGTTATTCATAGACAATCAATAAAAAAATGTATTTGTACATAAAATATAATCGATTAATATTTAATATTAAAAAAGAACAAAAATAAAAATATAAAAAAAATATTCATTTTTTTACGATCTCATTTAATTGTTCAGTTTTCTAATAGTAAGAATAAATATTTTTTTTGTTTGTGCTTCATAAATTACATTCTTATTAAGATATAGATAGCAAGTATTGATATAGTCTGTAGCTAAAAGATAGTAGTACTTCGTTATCATTAAATCTCTGTTTACTTGCCTGACATCATCAACAATTTTACAAAAACAGATTTTATAAAGTAGATCAATAGTTCCTTTTGTATTGATATATTGTACAAAGGCAAGTTTTTTATGTTGAAATCAATAAGTATATAGGTTGAACTTTTTTATTTAATTCTATTCAAAACTAAATTCAAACTTTGTTCACATCATGTACAATATAAGCTACATACACATGGATATATATGGAATAATACGTAAGACAAGATTATACTGTTCGACTTCAATTGAAGACTATAGTTTGTAAGTTGTAATCAATACATGAAAATTGACTTTATATTCTAGTCGAATTATCTGATTGATAAATAGTAATAGTCATAAAAACTATCACATTAGTATAGCTTATCTAATTTTGGAGAACTGAGAAAAAAATGGCTAAGAGAAAATCAGTTGCATTTCTTTATTTTTTAAACTTGGGGTTGTGGGCGGGTATGTGTGATTCTGTTCTTCACTCACATACAGCCATAGTCACACCAAGTTTTGAGTTTTCCAATAGGAAACAAGTTTCAAACATGTTGTATCTATAAAAGCGTGTAAAACTTCTCTGAAATATAGTTCAAAACGCTTTTCATGTTCGAAATTGCAAAAATACGCAGTATTTCTTTGCGATATTGACATCTATTTTTATATGAAATGAGATGTACGATGAATTTTGAGTCTACTTGATGGATATCATTATTAGCAAGGGGGAAACTACAGTACCGCAGCACTCAAAATCATTGAAAGGTGCTGAGTGCTGAAGGGTGCTGAGGCGTTGGTAGTAGAGATGCAACGGTGAGACTATCGGTGAAGCTTGGGTGCATATGAAGAATCTACGGTGATGACCGGTGTATTAGCACCGCTGACTTCTCTTATGATAGAGGAATCTGAATAGTGAAGAAAACAGGTCCTCGTCGTAGGTTCCTCAGACGTTCATCGGCTTCACCGATCTTAACCGTGATGCTTGAGATTGCATCACCAGCTAGTAGGTTCTTAGCAAGAGGAAAAAGGCGATTTTAGTACTTCAAAACACCAATGAAGTACAAGAGAAGTACGAGCCAAGTATCATAAAGTACTGAAGTCCCGCTTTTTCCCCTTCGGTTCTCAGACATAATTGATAAGTAGATATGATCAATGTTTCTAATGCAAATCCAAAACAAATTGTGATTGTGTATTGTATTATTACTTATTAAGTGTACATGTACATTCTTTTCATTACGGGCATCGTGTATCAAAGTGTACAAAAACGATGTTCTTTTAAATACTGCATTAAAAAATCGAAGAAAAGTCCTAATTTTTTTAATTTTACAAACAATATCTTTTGACACTGAAAAATAGGATGAACGGAAAAGATATTGCTTCTCTTTCTAATATAATCAAAGAAAGATTGGATGATAGAAGAGGTGTCCTAAGACGATAGAAAAATTACGTTTACTGTCCTCCCATTTAAACATTCATCTATCTTGTAGACAGAATGCTACTTCCGGAGAAGAATGTACACAGCACATTCTATTTTTTGAGTAATGTGTGCAATAGTGAGTATATCACAAGCAGCAGATTTTTTACCCAATTTGCTTATGCTTGGTATATCTGTCACTAGAAACTCCATGTGTAGTAGAATGTATAAGACATACAGCGCTCTCTGACAGATTGGGCTGCACCAGTCCAGGCAGATTGGTATCCAGCTCTACTGGATATCCAGTTAACTGCCTTAGAGTTGATTCGATAATCAATATTTTTGTTTTTGACCAGAGGCTTTCGGGGTCAAGGAATCCGAATCTGCAATCAGTATCTTAAGATAAGGTCCATGAAGGCACCTAGCAAGCCAGGTGTGGGTAAAATTTTAATTTAAATGTCTCAAATGAAAGACCTAGCTAAACCATAGCTAAATCCAAAATATTAGCTCTTTCTGATTTGCCTCTGAAAAATGTTAAAGTATGCAAGTGACATACCATTCGACACTATATAACAAGTTGATTTTTTAGGGTTCTCTTAGCATTTTGAAATTTTCTCTGCGTTCTATCATTGGTTCGAATTCAGAAATGTCTCAAAACATGCAAAAATGTTTTCTTTACAAAACTTGTTAACTCATTACTTTCTGCAATACCATTCATCAATTGATAATGCCGATATATGGGAAAAAATGACGTTCTGCTAAAATGAAGATTTTCTAGTATTTTGGCTCTAGTCACGCCAGAGCAGTTTATCTCAATATAACTTTTATATTTTCTGAAAACTCTTGAAATTGTGTTATCTTTTAAAGTATTACTTCAATACACGAAAACACCAGCGAATATAGTTAGTACATACCACAAATTTTGATAGGTGATGTTCATGTCAGTCCATTGCTATCCCTAATCAGGATATTAAATATTCTATGCTTATCTGAATAAACAATATGAATGGAGATTCATCATCATCATGAAAAACTAAGTAAAAAAATGTTATGTAATTGAATGTAAAGTTATTCAAGTAAAAAATACCTTGGCGAATAGAGATAACTTGAGCATATCCGAATGCATGTACTTATAGACACTTCTATAGCGATTTATTAGAAGATATTGAAACAAAGGTTTTATCTGATTTACAATTGCTGAAGTCATAATTTCAAGAGTACCTATTTGTGTTTTTAAATGTTGTATTATTTTTGAGACAATCGAACTTGGTGTTGGAAGCAAAAGCATATCAAAACTAGAAAACGGTGTCCATGTTTGATAACTTTTGTCATCATAGCCTATTCCAAGAGCAAAAAAGAATAGCATGCTCGGAATAAACGCAGAAAACTATGTCGAATAATATATAGTTTAGTCAAATTTTCTTTCCATGAAAAAGTTCAGCTGTGGTCGCTCTCAGCGGTTTTTTCCAAAATTTTGTACCTGGTCATCGGGAGTCGATTTTTCATGAAAAAAAGCTTTTCTAAAATATATACTAGTCGGCGTAGTTTTTTGCATTAATTCCGAATATGCTATTCATTTCGGTATTACAATAGACTATGATGAAAAACGCTACCAACTATGGACACAATTCTCACAGTTTTGTATACCTTTCCTACCAACATCGAGGGGAATCCATTGTTCTCAAAACCAAAGAAAATCTTAGAAAGCTAAGTAGATAACCTTGAAGCTAAGGGTATAGTTATTCTAAATCAGGTATAATATTCGGTCCCGTAGGTTTTCATGAGAAACTTGACACGCCTACAAGAATGCTTATAAATATATACTTTGAGATGTACTCAGATTGTCTGTGTTCAATATGAAATTTTTAACTTAATACTTCATACGATGCAGAATTTCAAGAGCTTTCAGAAAATATAAAAATTATTGTGGGACGCCATGATTCAGCGTCGCTAGAGTCGAAATACTGGAAAGTCTTCACTTTATGAGATCGTCATTTTGCCCGTATTTTAGCATTATCAATTGATGAATGGTGTTGTAGGACTTGTTGGGTGACCCAATTTTGTAGAGAAAACGTTTTCGCCTCTTTAGACACGTTTCCGAACTCGAACGAATGTGTAGGTGCAGAGAAAAGTGAAAAATATAAAGAACGTTCAAAAAGCCTTGTTTTTGGAACCGATGTATGTGGTGTACCCCAACTGTATACTTTGAAATTTTTCAGAGGTCAGTCAGAAAGATCTAATGTTTGGGATTTGGCTACGCTTTGACTAGATATTTTGTTTGAAAATCGGAAA
The DNA here is from genome assembly GCA_905329745.1 of Rotaria sp. Silwood2. Lineage (NCBI taxonomy): Eukaryota > Metazoa > Rotifera > Eurotatoria > Philodinida > Philodinidae > Rotaria > Rotaria sp. Silwood2. Next base: position 86,923 of record CAJNSZ010000036.1, on the reverse strand, counting down.
TCAGAAACGAAAATTTTATCGGTGGTCAAGTTCTGATAAAGTTGTTAGATGGTCTCGTGTATCCTCTCTGAAAACTTAGAGTTTGAATGTTATTACTAAATTTTTTTTTCTTAGGAACAATTTGCCTTTTTACAGAAAACATCTTTTTAGTGAAAATACTTTTTCAAACAAAAAAAAATCACTTTTTCACTTAAAAAAATGCACTGTAAGAAAAAAAAAGACTTGTTTAGTAAAAAAAGTCAAACTCACAATTTTGAAAAACTGATTACAGATTCGGATTCGGATTCCCTGACCCGAAAACCTTTCGTCAAACTGTAAAAAATCGTTATTTTCTTAAAAATTCCTTGGTTTCATAAAAAAAAATCAGACTCAAAATTTTGAAATTCTGATGTCCGATTTAGATTAAACGACCCTCAGAACCTTTGATCAAAAACAAAAATACTGATTATCGAAACAATTTTAGGTCAGTTTACTGGATATCCAGTAGAGCTAGATACTCAGTCGCACTGGAACTTATGCATTCCTGATAGGTGCTGATAGGGTGCTGATGTGCTGAAAGGTGCGGAGGATACTACCCGTGCGGTTTTCTCTTTGCCCAAAAGTTTCTTCCTAAAAGTTGTTTTGTTTTATTTCACTATTGATTGGACTTCATTGAGTAATTTTTTCTTGGATAATAGATCAATACACAGAATTTTTATTTCTAAAGATAAACTTCAAAATCATTGTTGAAAGCTAAGACTTTTAGCCAAAATAAAAAAATTTAGCCTATTTTCTCTTTCCAGAAATACCCATCGATGATCTGTCTTGTAATCGCTACAATTTGATATGGTATTATTCATTTCGTTTTTGTAAAGATACACCAAAATGAAATTTTGTAGAAAAACCGTTCAAGTATTAGACAAATTAAAGGTTTGAATCACTCAACAACTCGAAGTAATTGAAAAAAGAAATGCTATGCAATGTTTTTTCTGGAAAAAGAAAAACAAATTAAATTTTTGTATTTTGACTAAAAGTCTTAGTTTTCAACAATGCTTTGGAAGTTTGTCTTTAGAATTAAAAATTCTGTGTATTAATCTATTATTCAAAAGAAATTACTCAATGAAGTCCAATCAATAGTGAAATAAAACGAAAAAACTTTTAGGAAGGAACTTTTGTAACATCCTGTATTTAAAAAACAAGTGTTTTTAAAGCTACGGTAAAAGATTTAAACGATTTTAAGCCTAGAATAATCATAAAAATTCGTGTAGATAACGAAAAAAGTTCTATTATAAAACTGTAGCAGACAGTGTAATGTTTTATACACTGTTAGTGAACTTGATCTTTACAAAATCAAAACTTACTAATAATATGTTATTTTAAATAGAAAAAAGTTTTTGATTAAGTTTGATCATTGGTCGAATTATTTCTAGTCATTAAGTGATCATGATTTTTGGGACATACTGTCTATATGCAGGGTGTCCCACAAATAACACTCCGATAAGAAATTTAAATATCTCCACCAGATGTCGACCAAACGATCTGAAACTTTTACCAGTGATAGAGGCATATTCAAAGTTTCTGTCCATAAAGACATGTCTAGAGAGGAGACCATTCGTTAAGTATCACTATTGACCACAACATAAAAATATTACTTTTTCAAAGATAGAAAAAGAAATACACAAAGGGCTCAAAAGTCACTTTGCCGAACAAAAACAATTGAGTATCTCCATTATGGCTGGAGCAAACCAGCTGATTTTTTTATCAATGATAGAGACATGCTCAAGCTTTATAATCATAAAGACATGCCTAGAACAACCCTTTGTTAAGTATATTGTTTTTTGTCCTATTTGTGAAAAAGTAAAATTTTTGTGTTGAGGTCACTAGTGATACTCAGCAAAGGGTCTCTCTAGGCATGTCTTTATCGATATAAACTTTGAAGGTGCCTCTATCACTGATAAAAATTTCAGATCGTTTGGTCGACATCCGGTGGAGATATTTAAATTTCTTATCGGAGTGTTATTTGTGGGACACCCTGTATATATATAGGGTGTGTCAAAATTATAAGACCTCCTCTTGCGTTTCGAGAACAATAAAGATTTCATTAACTGAAGAGGGTTTCATTCTCAATCTAATGTCATGTTCATAGACACCTAGTAGCAGTCTATCATGTGCCATATTGGTTTCAATTCGATCCATTAGCATTAATGAATAAATTCAAAAACTTTTGAATTTCAGCTGTCTCAAAATTATAAGACCCCTCCCCCTCCCCTTATAAATATAAAAATATTCAATTAATGCTAACTTTACCAACTCAAATGATTCTTTTGAGAATTCATTTGAAAGAGGAGACATTCAGCGGTATGCTGAAAAAAATAGATTGACGAAGACTAGATTAACTTTCCTACCGTTTAGGAAATTAAACGGTAGAAAAGTTAAACCTGAAAAATATCACTATGTAGTTCGAGAAAAATAAATTTTTGCTTCTTTAATGTAACGAAATCACATTTGAAGGATACCATTGGATAGAGAATCAAAAGTTGAATATAGTACATACGTTTCCACAAAAGACTTTCAGGCTCTTAATAATGTGCAAAGATATTCGAAATATTTTTTTTTCAGAGATTATGTGAAAAATGTCTCTCTTCGTGAGAAAGACTTCTGATTTTAAATATAAAAAAGCAAATAATTTTTTTCCAAGGATATCAACAGACCGAGCGTCAAATTCTGCACAAAATAAGCTATTTTTCTGTTTTCGTAAATTAGTTGCAGAAAATTTTAAAATAGAGTCTCACAATGTGGACAAGGTGACGTAAAGTGGGGAACCAGACGGTAAATTGTTCTTTACTTGAACTCTGATTTTTTCAGTCGTATCACATTCAAAAAAGCTGAGTCGTATCTCATATAAAAGCGTGAGCAATGCCCTACAAAATGCATATTTATTTGTTATTAAAAAGCTTTGCTCAAAAAGGTTTTATTAAAAATACTGAGAATCTGTTTTATCGCCTGGCTGTCCGGTGTAGCTCATCTTGCCTGCATCGTGACACTCTATTTTAAAATTTTCTGCAACTGATTTACGAAAACAGAAACATAGCCTATTTTGTGCAGAATTTGACGCTCGGTCTGTTGATGTCCTTGGAAAAAAATTATATGCTTTTTTTTATTTAAAATCAGAAGTCTTTCTCACGAAGAGACATTTTTCACATAATCTCTGAAAAAAAGATATTTCGAATATCTTTGCACATTACTAAGGCCCTGAAAGTCTTTTGTCGAAACGTATGTACTATATTCAACTTTTGATTCTCTATCCGATGGTATCCTTCAAATGTGATTTCGTTACATTAAAGAAGCAAAAATTTATTTCTCTCGAACTACATAGTGATATTTTTCAGATTTAACTTTTCTACCGTTTAATTTCCTAAACGGTAGGAAAGTTAATCTAGTCTTCGTCAATCTATTTTTTTTTCAGCATACAGCTGAATGTCTCCTCTTTCAAATGAATTCTCAAAAGAATCATTTGAGTTGGTAAAGTTAGCATTAATTGAATATTTTTATATTTATAAGGTGGGGGGGGGGGTGTCTTATAATCATGAGACGGATGAGATTCAAAAGGTTTTGAATTTATTCATTAATGCTAATGGATCGAATTGAAACGAATATCGCACATGATAGACTGCTACTAGGTGTCCCTGAATATGACATTAGATTGAGAATGAAACCCTCTTCAGTAAAAGAAATCTTTATTGTTCTCGAAACTCAAGAGGAGGTCTTATAATTTTGAGACACCCTGTATATTCGAGAAAGGAGTCGAATTAAAAGTATTGTTTAGATTGTTAATTCCTACTCGTCATAGTTTGGGAAATGAGTTAAATTCATTGAATAATATCGAATGAGCATTCTTAAAGTCCCAAATTTAAGAATGCTTTGTCATACATTTAGTTGCAGTAGTGATAAGAACCTTTCACTGAAATAATTAATGCAATAAAATCGATGAGTTAAGTCACGTCTGATGATAACTAATTTCTTCTGTTAGAGACGGGTCTGACTTCATTTATTTTATTGGTTTAAAATACGCATACCGACAAATACATAAAACAACACTCTTCATTGAGAATGCATGTATTTATATGCACATAGAGGATAAGAAAGACAAGAGAAAAGAAGAGAAAAAGGTATATGAGAACATATTATGTATAATTTTGTGTGATATCATGAATCATAACACTCTCTCGTGTTACGCAAAAAAAAAAGAAACAATGTGTCATCTATTTTTTTTTATTAAATGTGGAGAAAACAATGACAGAAGAAATGAGAGATAACACATAACAGAGATAAAGAACAAGAACGAATAAAATTACAGAACAAAAACGTGAAGAAAAAAAGCCTCTTACTGTACAACAATATTGTTGTCAGAAATCCTTAGAAATGCTTGAGTTGTGAAATATATACATATATATGTCTGATAAGACAAGTTTAGTGTGATGTTGCACGACGAAATAACAGTTACATGATTATGTAAAAAAACGAAATGCTTCTCCAATAAATAAAAGTTGAATAAGTAAAGCAAATGACTTGATATCTGACACAAAAGGATCCTTAACACGTGTGCCACCAAGTAGAACACTAATTCAAACAGAATTGAAAACAATTCGCTAGAAAAAATAATCAAATATAAAGAATAATACATGAAGTATGATAAGACGGATTGGGAAATAATAAAATGAAATTACTCGAGTTTCATATTAAATAAAAGAATTATTTTGAAATGTGACAAATGGCATTAAGAGTATAATAGAATATAAGATTGGTCATAACCTATAAATATTTATTCTTAAATTCAATAATAAATGTAAGTTCACTGTGTCTAGCAAATATATTCTTATATATGATGATTAATCCGTACAAACTCAGTAATTTAACACTAGTAAAAAATTCAATATTATAATATGTCTCAATGATTCATAGAATACTTCAATTATCTGGTAAAGGAGTAAATGATGTTGACCTAATTACATGTCCTGAATATTCAATTGTTTGTTGAGCAATTTTACATTTTGTTCAAGTTAATGTTAAATTATGTAGCGGTAAAGCTTTTAAAACTTTCTCGAAATGAGTTGAATGTGCATCATAAGTACAAGAGATAATAACTATATTATTTAAGCAAATTAAAGAAAAATTAGTACATTATGATAATACATAATTCATGATCCTTTGAAAACTTTGAGAAGTATTACGAAGACCTTGAAGAAGAACATTTCATTCAAATATACCAAAAGAGATGATAAAAGTTGTTTTAAAACGATCTTTTTCATCAATGGATAGATCTCAAAAACCAAACTTTAAATCAAATTTGGAAAAGTAGTGATAATCTGTGCCTAATGCTTGAAGAGTAATTTTCATATTCGAGAGCGAACAATCATCTTTGATTATTATTGAATTTGATTTTTGATAATCAATAACTAATCTTCAATTATTATCTTTCTTCTTTACAAACAATATGGAAGCTACATAAACTAATTGAAATTCACGCACAAAAACCAGTGTCGAGCAATTTATTAATAATCAAACGCATTCTTGAATTTATAGTTGGATAATCAAGATAGATTTTTGAAATAGGTGATGTATAAGAATACGGTTCTATACCATGAGATATTTTTGTTTGTGCAACTGTTATTTGCTTGCATCAAAAGTAGATTCAAAATTTAAATAATCAATGACCGAATTTAATTATTCTGAACTTGATTAGTAATATGATCTAATAAATTCAAAATTTGTTGTTGAGCTGTAGCAAATTGTGATGATGTCGCAATTGTATTTAATGGTATATTTGGTGTTGCTTTCGTAGAATTTAATAATTTTACAAGAAAACCAATAGGTGCTATTCACATACTCATAGGTAGCGTGATCTTTAGACCATTAAAACTAAATAAAATGGATCTTTTCCTTTGGTTGAATTTCTAAATCATATTTTGAAAGATAATTCATATCTAATATAAGATTTGCACATAAATGTTGTTACAAATGCTGAAATATTTGTTATAATGCCACTTATGCGAATAGTCAAATCAACAATTCCTACAACAATGAAAGAAGTTAGTCCATCGGCAATAAAAATTTTCTGATGATACACACGTGAAAAGCTTAATTCATAATTCAATTATAAACATTTTTCATTGATTACTGAATATTGTGCTCTAGTATCAATCAAAATTTTCATTTGTTTGTTGTTCACATATGCTGAAAAACAATAAGAGAAGACTTAGATGGAGATTGAGCTGAATAGGTGAAGTCAATATCATCAATCATTGACCTTGCTTTCCGAAATGGTAACAATGTCAATCTATCTGATCTAAAGAGCCACATTAAGAACAACGCCAAAATAGTTATTGCTGCTTGAAATTATTATTTCGATATATATTATCACTAAGCAATGGTGTTATAAAATTTTTTAATGATTTACGATTATGTACTTGACATGTTGGATGAGAAGGCTGGTTTTATTCATATGAATTATATGAAGATGATTGGGAAATTCTATTGAAATAACGTTGTAGATCAGACTCATTAGATGAATAATGATCTTTATAATAATGATTATCATCATTGGAATTTCGAGAATAACCTTTAAAATCATTTGTTGATGTGGCATTAGCTGTTGAACGTGAAAAAGAAGTAGATGGTATTAAATCATCATCGATCATAGAACTGAAGGCAAAGTTGGTGCTTCATGCCATAAGTTCTTCAGCAACTTTAACTTATTTCAAAAAATGTTGTACAGTTTTTGAATACTTTCTTAAGGTTTCAGTAGATGAAGATAAACGAAGCCCATTCATAAGGTAGTGGACTTTTATAGGTTCATTCATATGTGAATTAGTCTTTTACATTAACTTGATCATTTCAGCATAATATTGAGTATTAAATTGATGAACCCCTTGTTAATAGTGTTTTAATCTTTTAAATGCTAAATCACGTTGTAAATTTTTGATGAATATGATTTTTTCAGTTTCATTAATAAATGTAGACCAATATATGAATTATTCTTGATGTTATTTATACGATTGATGTGGTTCTTCTCTAAGACATATATGAATCAAATTTAATTTATCTAAATCGCATAGATTCATGATATTAAATTGTTGTTCAATTTCATCAAACCATGTAATAACATTATCTATTCCACCAGAAAATTTGATTGGATCCTTAACAAATCTATCAATTAATGCTTTACTTATCGTTGATAATAGACAGAATTTGATAATCAAATATTATTTGCATCAAATGATATTATAATATTACAAGTAATTGATGTTCTTTTATCATTTGAAAGGTTTACATAATTATTATCTAAATTATCATTAGTAGCAATAGGTGAATTTTATGATCAATACTTAGATTTTTGTTCGATAGAAACATCACGATACGGTGATTTTTCTAATTTAAAATATTCGATTCATGTACTTTATTATTAATTGTTGTTTTTTTTTATAATGGCCATGATTGTAAATAATTTTGTAAGTCATTTTTGAAATCATTGCATGTAAAAGTACTATGTCGCTTTAAAACTGGTAAACCGTAATTGTAATGTACCAGCTAATTTTGTACCTATTTCAATAACACCAACATCATGAGAGTATTTTAGCTTATTATGAATATCCTCAGCTTGAGATAAAAATTCACTAACATTAGCTTCATGCGATGATATTAAAACAGGAATTTCTCAAAGAAACTTATTTTTCAATTGCAATTGTTTACGCTGCATATTATTCTAGTTTTAAAATATTATTGGTTTCAGATATGATTGAAATTAATTGCCAAACTATACGAGGATTGTTTAGAGTATATGAAGAAATTCTTGTTTTACTAATGAAGATAAAGTAAAAGTCGATTTTATTTGGGATTTTGATGTAACTTTTGTTGGTTTTCAACGTTCAGATGAAAGTAGAAGATCAATAATAGATGAGTCAGTCAATGTAAGTGCATTACGTGTATCCATCAAAGTTCAATATTCATAATGACAAAATGAAGTGCATGTGTTTCTTTTATTCTGCCAGGGGTCGCCACTTGATAAGGATGATTCATAGTCTTTTTCAGTTCAGAACACACACACGCATACACATTATCACATAATAACATAATCACATATGGGAGTGGAACACATATTTATACATACAGAGAATGAGAAAAAAAAGAGAAATAGAAAGACATATGATAAGAGCAATACATGATCTTGTGTGTTAACATGGATCATAATATTGACAATCTCGATACTAATTCTTGGTTCGTAGCTTGTTGTTGCTAAAAAAATTGTAAATTTTTTAAATTAATGGTTTAGAGGTGAATGGAGATTAATAAACGACTCACATTCTCGTTCCGTGTTTCACTACTAATATATTAAAAAAAACAACAGTTGACAGTGAGAGACATTTTCACACGAGGTATCATTGCTTAGAGACATTCATTCTAAATAAACAGTTATGCGTGGACAATTATTTATGAGGACGACAAATCTGGTGCACTTTTTCATAAACACTTTTCAAAGGACAGTTAAGACTCAATTCTTCCAATGAGTCTGATAAAAAAATATAATAATTTTAGAGTATATAGCATGGAAAAAAAATCTGGAATTTGGAAGAAAAGTCAGTAAATTCAAAAGAAAAAATTCCAGTGGACCTTTTTATCACAATCTTTGATGCAAAACAAGCATCTTGTTTTTACCAATAGATGGTTTATCCTTGAAACACATAATAGTAATTTTTTCGTTGATTATAGTAACAATAATTAGATAATGAGATAAATGATCCTTGTGACTGTCAAAAAAATGCGAATCATATCAATCAAAAGTACAATGGTAATATCTTGTTACACAAGAAATGAGAAAGAAAAAAAAGCATAGTATGATGGTGTACGTTCTTTTTTATGTACTTTGAGTATTGATGATATTGAGTGACGAAAGAATGTTGAGCGATTGTTAATTTTAGCCTTCATCTGATATATTCTGAATGCGATTTTTCTTGGTGTTATGAAAAAAGCGCTGTGAAATAGCCTTTGACGGTGGATAAGATTCAGATATGCTTCGTTTTGAACTAGTGGCTGTCGACGCTGAAAAAACACAATATTTGAAAGATATGGTACTCCAATAAGTAACAAATATTATAGAACAAAACACGATCATCAGCACTTTCATCGTAGTTTCTGGAACTCTCATGCAAAACATTTCATAAAAGAACACAAAAACTCAATTTTTTATCGATTATGATCGGAAAATAGTCAAAACTATCAAAGTTTTATCGATTATTCTGTTGTTTTTACTAGAAGCAACTTACAATCGTGCCAAAAATAACTTTTCATCAATTTTGTGTTATTAAAAATGACAGAATTTTAACCCAGCTTTGTGTTTTACATTGATTGTAATAGACTACTTCATGATTTTCAAGTGTATTTTTCGCATTATTTTTTTTGCAAAAGTTCTCATTTTGCACCCTTCGGTATTTCTGAGTCAGAACCAGTTTAAATCTGTTCAAATTTCATAACCAATTCAAAATACAGTTGCTTTCTGGTTATCGTAGATTCTTAACCAAAGCATCATACAAAACTATATGGCTGCGAAACATATACAGTCTATATTCATTAACGCTAATGTCGATTATCAAGATAATTGCAAATAGTAAATGGAATGAACGCCGATGTGATCTAGTATGGACAACAATAAGTTCCTTTTTCAATAGTTTCCTTCTTTCTCTTGTATTGTTATCTGTACATTTATGTCATTATAGAGGCAACAGAGTGAACTGTATTTTTATACCTATATTATATTTTGTTTACGTGCTATTTTGTTTTATTTTGTACTTATTTCAAAATAATTAATTTTAGTGACATTGAGAGAACAGAAACAACAATGCAAGGAAGAAATATATGCTATTTAACCATAAAAAAGACATCTTCAGGCATATCTACGCGCTAAAACTGAAAACGGTTAAATAGTATATTTTTCTTGGTTTCATTGTTGTTTATGGTCTCTCAATGTCAGTAAAATGAATCATTTTGAAATAAATACAAAATAAAACAAAATAGCACGTGAATAAAATATAACATATGTACACAAATACAATTGACACTATTACTTACAAAAATGACATTCAAATCTATAGATAATAATACAAGAGAGAAAGAGAAAAAGAAACAATGGAAAAAAGAATGCACTTTTATCTTCGGGAGAGTGTAGGTTGTGTATACTATGTTGAAGACGTTAGTATGAACTGATTCATCTGTTGTACCGTTCTTACTAACCGACTTGTTCAAGGTGATACTAAAGTAGATGAAATGATTAAGAAAAGTGGAAGAAGATGGCTAAGATGTAAAATCTTATACCTACATAAAACAGCATTCTAAATTCGTTTTTTGATAAATGATCCTCAATGATTTATATATATATGTATATGTTTTCATGTCTCATATAACGAATAAAATATTTTGATCAATTCCTTTGCAGTACTGATTCCTGGAATAAATACAAAATTGAATGCCATCCGCAATAATAATCGGAAAAATATTATTAAAACACAAATGATACAAAAGTAAATGGTTGCTTTGTCGTTCTTTACCGTTTGACTTTCGTTTTCTTACTATCCGTTTCCTCTTCATTATTAGCATTGCGAATATTTTGAATGCATTTAACGATGAAAGTCTGGCATTATATAAGTAAACAGCTAATTTAAAGAAGTACAAATGGGTATTTCGTTAGAATTAAGTCTTGAGACATTCATACTTCAAAATGGATAGGAAATGACTACGCAGTATACAATTTTCAAATTTAGCGACCAGTTTGTGAATAATATTTTAATTCGCTTGTATTAAATTGTCCAAAATAATTTGTCTCTATTCAGCATCGAATATCTGCACTAAATTAGCTGTTTTTTTGGCAACTTCATTGGTAATGTTAGTATTTATAAATGGGAAGTTCAAGTTGGTATGGTACACCACTTATCGGAACATTAAGTAATTAATACAAGTCTCCAATGGAGTAATATAATCGATAGCTATGTGCCTACAGCTGATTCATATTTACGAAGAGATTCGTCGTTGACTAATTACCTAATCATAGTGATAAATATTCATGATGTGAATTTCTCAATACTGATGCAATTTTTTGGATATTTGGTATTATTATCGCTTACTCAAATTAGACAAAACATAAATTCTATTTAAATACAGGTGAAAGAGTACATATGCATTTATCTATTAATTGTACTTTTTTGTTTGATTGCTGAAAAAATTATGATGTCGTCTCAATAGAAAAACATCCATAGTTATCGAATTCATGAGAACAACATTCAAGACAACTCTTGACGGTTAATCTGCTTATTAACTCGTCATGCTTAAGTGCAAATCCTGAGCAGTTCTTCAAAACCATTGATTCATAATATAGACAAAAGAGTGATATACTGGAGTTAATAGTGAAACATATCATCGTAAACTCTATGATTCTCGTTTTTCTACTTTCTGTATTATTGATTTTTTCTCATCTTCTTTGATGTTCTCTCCTTAATCATCTCTCTCTGTTGCTGTTTCTGTTATTATTGTTACTATTATTGACATTTATTTTTCCGAACTGTTTCTCATCTTTTATCATTATATAAATATTTTTAGTTGTAAATTAAGATTTTTTTATTCTCGTTTAAAATAAAATATGACACCACTTACATTAGTGAAATTCATTTCAATATCACGAAGACCAGGTACGATAGGTCGTTTTTTACATAAACTCCCATTTTGTGTAGCAAATAACGCTTCTGAAGTTTATATAATTTAGCCGAAATGATGTAGTGATAGAAGACTTTCACATTCTTTCTTCACCACCAAAAGTTCATATTGTTATTCAAAATGTCGAAATGTAATTACAACTTTCATATACAAAATAATAGCTGATCTTATTTTACAATCACCAATCTGATCATCAAACTATATCAAATTCTATTCGACAATTATTATGATAATAATATACGTTTAATAATAAAAAAAAATCAAAAGAAACTGACAAAAAGTAAAATCAATTAATTATGAGAGCATTTGAATCGTTTATCAATATAGTGATCGATTATATTAGATCTTATTTCGAAAATGTTAGTGAGTTATTCGAAAAATCATCATTTTTTTTACTTAATCATTTCATTTTCTTATTGAAGAGGATGTCTAAAAGTTGATGATATATTTTACATTGGTAATTTAGAATAAATATCCATTATATAGTGAATTTTGCTATATTAAATGTTTATATGATAATTTGAAAAAAACATATCAAATTGAATTATGAAGCTTTATGATTTATCCAGAGCAAAGAAGATTATTTGTCTGCCCTGAAAAAAGTTAATCACTAAACTGTTGCAAATGATGATAGTGATAATGAAGAAATTTTTTTATTGTCAAAGAAGCAAGATGAAGATTGTACCATAAGATCTGATCTTTTATGCTCATTTTTACTAAATCATATCAACTGTTTGGAAATATTTGATCTTGTGCAAACTAAATGAAAAATATATCATTCGAAACAGTATAAAAAGCTGAGCAAAACGTACTTAATTTTCTCGGAGCCGTGCTTCCAAGTATCCAGCAACAAATCTTAAACTAGATTTTCAAGCAGACATAGCATGAATCTATTGCTCTCTCTATATATTTTTCTCTCTGAATGATCTATTGTTTTTTTGTTATTTCGTTTTCATTGTTCGTCTTGACAATGTATGAATGTATCAGCTTGTACATATATTATATGTCTAGTCGATAGTGAAAGAAAAAACCTTTTTAATACTGCTCTTGATGATGATGATGACATCTGAGTTTCATTCAGAATCAATTACTAATTGAAAGAATCTTTCTGAATAAAATTAACACACATATACGGAATGATAGTTGATTATTGTTTTAAGAGAAATATTTATTAAAAACTGAACATTTGAAGTCTCAGGAATCGTTCAACATATTTATTGAGTTTCTGGCTGTTGTATTTTCTTTATTGATTCAAAAACACTTGTGATTGCGGCCATTTAACAGGCCAAAGTGTGGATCTCACAAACTCTGGCTGTTATAAATGTATGGTATACAGTCGTACCTTTTAAAATAATTTATTTAAAAAGATGTCAAACAAATGAATAAATCAAACTTATGACAATTTTCATAGTTGATACACGCGCTCTGAAATTTTATTATTTCAAGGTTGTTCGCATTAAGAATAACTATTCTAACAATTTATTTCATTCATTTAACATTGTTATATTGTAAAATTTTATTTATCTTCACAAATAATATTCAATACATGATTTCTTTTCTCATAATGTTAATATGTAAGATGCGCGCCACAGGAAGGGGCAAATACCAATGTATTCTCGGTTTCATCGGTTCAACTACATATTAATCTGCTATACACATAGATTTAATTGTTCACTTAGCTTCCAATCATACCATCCTTTCTATCGATGAACTTCAAAATACACTGTTAATTTTTGCCTAAACTTATAATTCAATTAGTTCAAATGATTCTATGTTCGTCTTATTGTGACTTTATTAAATCAATAATACCACCGCTTTACTGATTGACACCTACAATAAGATGTTTTCACTAAATTGAAAGCCAAAATCCTCAATATTTAGAATAGTTAGAAGCCACAGAGTTGCGGAATGATCTAAGCGCGGTTATTGCTTCCGTGTCTTTTCTTATTACTAGGAAAATCTATCAAATAATCTTTGCTTTTGTCTCGCTCGCTCGGTCCGCCGTTCATATGGAAATATATATGATAGTCTTTGATTTCCCGCCATCTGGTGTGTAGGGTTTAGGTTATAGTTCTTAATAGTTAATTTTCGGTTTCAAATGATAATTGAGTACGAAGAATGAAAACCTCTTCTTATCATATATTGATATGTGTTAAATTTTGGAATTCTCTACATGATAATCAGTCACACAATGATATATATTGATTTTAGAGATTTTATACTCGAAGTTTCAATAGTTTAGATAAAAACTTGAGATTGAAAGCGATCCGATTTTTTGCCATTCATATTATAGTGTCTTCTTCATGTTTGGAATAAAACATGTGTTATATAAATATATATGATTACCAATATTGATTTATAAAGATAACATAGAAATCAGTAAAATTATTTACAATTACTTATAGTAGCACTATTTCTATTGGAAAGAAAATTAATACCACATCATTCACACAAAATAATTTTAGTTTATCATAATCTTATGTTTAGATTCACTGTCTAACTCTTAAAATGACAGTATCACACCTTCATGTATACACTATTGAACAATTGATCGAAACTTTGAATAGTTTAATAACAATGGTCATCGCTTCTGAAAGCATTCCAAGTTAAACAAATATGCTCGTAAACGACAGTAAGTCGTCGTATATTGATTTGTTACATGACTTAGTATTACGATCTTATTTCTCCGTATACGATACGTAGAAATACGGATTCACATGATACAGCAAAACACTATCGTATATAGTGAAAGACGAAGTGTATATGAGTTTCCAATCCTTAATCCTGGGATACTACTCCTCGTTTAATTTGAATGAATTCGAATGCGTAGATGCCCTTTTCTTATTCAATGCAACAACTTGTACCATTGTAGCCATAACTACCATCTGTTCATTCATACCATAGTTATCTAATGATCATTTGTACCACAGATAGCTACCATATGTTCACTATGTTACAGATAGACACAGGTGAATTTTTCTTTCTAGTTCCTATCCTTTTCGTCTAGAGAATTGCTTAAAAGGCAGATTTGTGTTTTTTTTATAGATCTATGGTCAAATTTACTCAACAAAATATAATTCATGAAACAATGATATGTTCATTTATACACGACTGAACTAAATTCAATTTAATCCAATGCATTAATGACAATGCTCGTGATCTGAACTTTTATATAGCTCATATTGGTCTATTAATTTTAAGGTCATAGTCAAGATATATGGGCTTAATAATATTCTTTGACGTCGTTTGAATCATAATAACTATGTCCAGAATTGTACCACGTTTACTATATGGCCACTTTGACTATAGTTATTGGGCAGTCACTGGAACCCAAGGGGGAAAAAGCGAGACTTCGAAACTTCACGTACTTCGCTCGTACTTCAAAATTGTACTTGAAGTACAGTGAAATTCGAGTTAAGTAAAAGTGAAGCACAAATGAAATGGAGTGAAGTAAATTGAAGTATGAATGAAGTACAAGTAGAAACACAAGTGAAGTACAGGGAACTACGAGTGGTTACAGAGGAAGTACAAGTGAAGTCTCGCTTTTTCCACCTTGGAAAAAATGACAAGTAGATAATGATAACTATGAAAATTTATGCTCATGATCTCTTCAGAATAGTAAGGAAATTAAATTTCTGTAAGTATCTTTAATACTCATTTCGCAGTATTTATTTGATGCATCACGCTTAAATGTGACATTTTGAAAATTAATGAAATTTGTGTCTAGTTGCTAAGAATATCATCAAGTTATCAGATGACACTTCGATTTCGAAAAAAAAGTAGACAGGTCAGGCGGCCTGTCATTTCCAAGCAGTCTGCCTGGCCTGTTCTAGAGATCGGCAGGCCTCGTAGCTTGTTTGGACCTTTGTTTGCAAGATACCAGACCGTATATCAGATCAGGCCAAATTTTGAAATTTTAGTCTGCCTTGCCTCGTTCATATAATATTCGGCTTGGTAAACAGACTAGGCCATGTCAAAGTTGTTCACCTGCAGTTGGATTGTAAATTTTGCTACCATGCTGCTCCGAGAAATGATTGTCAAGTTTAAATGTCCTTGTCTGTTATCATAAGTGTCACTTATTTTCTACATATTCTTTTATCTTTTCGTTGTAGGCCTAATGATATGTTGTTTTACCATGATGATTACGTTTTTTCGATTGTTCGAAGTAGAACTAGTATCATTAGAAGCAGTGCGTTCATTCAAGCACTGCTTGTATGAAAAATATCTATGGAATTATCTATTGTTTTTATTTGCTACAGTAGTTGCAAGAAGTCTTGCTACCGAGTAAAAAAGCATAATATTTTCGCCTGATATTTTGACTACAAATACAGCTTGATAAACTCTGAATGTCAGCAGTAGTCCCGAGTTGATAGACCTCAATGCAAAGAATTTGTTATGAAAATACTGATTTTTTTACTCTAGGGTTAAAGAAAGACTTTGTTGGCACTTTTTCCCACTATTTAAATGCGTTAATTCCCTTTTTCTTATTAATGAATAAATAAAGATGCGCATATCTATATTGTGTCATGGATAGCGTCCTATAATCCGCTGTATTCTTGAAGTGCAAGGAACCCTCTATTGCCTGGAACGGTTTAAGCATAAATCTCTTCTCCATTAATAATTGTGATCATGAAGTTTCCCTTAAAAACTTGATTAGAGTATAGCATTGAATGGAGAAAAATTCAAGGTGAATTATTATAATTAGCTGACGATATCGGTCACTTTTCGGCGATTTCCATCACATCTCATGATCCGATTACCCAAAGAATACTGTACAAATCAGATAAACTATAACCGTCTCACGTGAAATGTTTATTTGTCTGCAGAAAAAACCTATGTTGACCTTCTAGCTCCTTTGTATGAAGGTCAATCAAGTCCTGATTAGGCATTGACATCAAAGTTCAATATGTTCTATTTGTAGCCAAACGATGAGAGTAAAGGATAAAAGTTCAGGCACTTTTTACCTAATGACGGAGAAACTAGAATGATACATTAATGTAGAGTTTTGAACTTAAACGTACTCGAAAAATCAGAAACACCAATAGATCTGATTTAGTCTGCAGGCCTAGCGAGGAAAAACTGATCTGTTAGCAGCTCAAAAATATATGGCATATCTCGTAGATGAACCCACTCAATAGTAAACATTTTTCAAAAGTGCTGACGATGTTCTTTTAGGAAAGACTTTATTGTGTAAAAGAAAAATTTTCTAGATTTTAATTTATCAAAATACATTCTCAAAATGAATTTTATTTCTTAATCAATTCATTTATTTGATCATACATGAAAAAGAAGAAATCTCCATTGAAAACAATATTGTTTCTTTTTAATGTTGTAAAGAATTTCATATTGTAAAAAGACATTAATCCCTTATGAAGCTTAAACTAATTTAATTTAAATGAATATAAAGCAAATGTTTATTTGAATAAATAAAGTAAGTAACAATTTGTATGTGTAGATTTCTTTAAAATTAAAAATTAATATTGGATGATAACGGTTTATGACGAGACACTTTTCCAAACCAAGACATTTTATTATCAAGTGTTTCACGAAGAAGACGTTCTTCATCGGTTGAAAAACTGAGCAATGTTGACACAGCACGAATAAGATGAATAGCCTTTAATTAAAATTAATAAAAAACAAAAAAAATAAAATTCGTTGTTTTCTCTTTAATCTTACTTCATCTTCAGTTGAAGTCATAAATTTAAGCAAAACATGTTTAAGATATTTAAAATTTGTACCATTTAATATAGTTTGTCCATCAATAGATGAACGATGTCCATTCATTTGTGATTTTGTCGAAGTTGATTCAATTGATGTATATGGTAAAATTGCTGGACTTGTGGGTGCAGCTGCTGTTGTTGTTGATGTAAATGTAACATTTTTACGTATTGCAGTCATTTGCCGTGCTGTTGATGCTCGTTTAGCTACGTCAACATCACTTTGTGATGTTGCTGATGCATCATAATGTATCAATGGAAGATTTGTTGGTGATGATGAAGTAGCATTATTTGGTTTTGATGATCCCATTTGATTGAGATCTTTAGGTATAGATGCATGAAATTCACGTTGAAGCGTTTTACGAAGATCATTATAACGTTGTTGTAAATTTTTTATTGTCTAAAGTATAAATTCATACATATGTATGTCGTTTGATGCATGCTTTAAAAAGAAATAACAAATAAAATGAAATCAATTCAAATTATAAAGAAACTATCCTTATTGAAAAACTCATTAGTTGGCATTTTTTTATATTCATCTATTTAATCAATTATCGAACACGTTGAAATCTTGTAATTTATTAAACTTTCAAATTTGAATATCGAATATTATAAAGTCTTAGCGCATTATTGA
The DNA here is from genome assembly GCA_905329745.1 of Rotaria sp. Silwood2. Classification (NCBI taxonomy): domain Eukaryota; kingdom Metazoa; phylum Rotifera; class Eurotatoria; order Philodinida; family Philodinidae; genus Rotaria; species Rotaria sp. Silwood2. The sequence goes on along the minus strand of CAJNSZ010000036.1, from coordinate 68,836 downwards.
TTTCATCATATTCCAAAATAGTAGTATTCTCTATTTTTTCGTCATATTCTCAAATTTTCAAGTTTTTGACAATTCAATAAATATGAAAACAAGTCTAAAACCATTTAGATAAACCTTCAATAGACCACCACAATTAGAAATATGAGTGATTATGTCAATGTATTTAATAAAAACCATATCAATGATCTAATGCTTAACTTGTCTTTCAAATGAGCTATTCACTAACTTCTAATCACATACAAGAAATAGAACACAAAATCTACTTAGAATCATCGAAATTTCAATGATGATTGAGTCACGTTAGCAAAACAACTGATCTTGACATATCTATCTCTTGAAACAATACATGTCATGAAATAAGGCAAAGATTAAAAAACCCTGCGTAATACGCTAATTCGTAACAGTCGAAGAAGTGAAGATGCTTTTTATTTACATACAGTGATTAACAAATTTCTTCAACACAGTTTGATTTCAATTTTTTTCTCTAACCTTGAACTGCTAAAAAGAACTTCAATAGTGATTCTAGTAGAGAAAATAGTTTCCAAAAAGAAATTAAAATGATTTTCAAAGACGGGATCGTCAGAAAATTAAAGATTCAATTTTTCTACATATATCTCTATTCAGATTGCATAAAACGATATAGCAAACAATCCTCTACCACATGAGATGTCTTCAAGATCCGTACGAATATTTTTATCTGAGATACAAGAATTTGATTGAAGACTCAAAAAACGTTTTTTCATAGGAAATAGCAAAAAAATTGGCTTCAGACGATTCCAGAAAGTTATTACATCACAATCATAAAACGGTACTACGGGCTCCGGACATGTCTAATTTTCTGGAAAATTGTTTGCTCGATCGTTTCATGTAGATAGAAGAATAGTGTATTTGAGCACTCTAAATGTTGAAAAACTAGAGATTTTCTTTTATAAAAAGGTTATTTTTAGGAATCGTTTTATTTTTTTTATATCCTTCTTATATATAGTTTTCTCTGCAGAAAAAAATTGAAAACTAAATCTTGATAAACAATTTTGAGAGTTACAATAAATGTCGGCCCAAACTTATATTGACCTCATTGATCCCTATACGACAACCTTATTTCTTTAATTAGTTGTTACCTTCTGTAGTATTGAGAATAATAACACTATACCAATAGTACTATGTAAATTCATACAGCTCAGCACTACGGAATGTAGTAACGAACTAAGAAAATAAGGCTTTTTATTAGGGTTAATGAGATCAATTTAAGTTCTTGCCGAAACTCTGACTCCCAACTTTGGTAACCGATGTAATTCTCGGTTTGGGCAATCCTATCGTTAAGATTATTATACATAATACAAAGAAAAATTGTTCGCGAGACTCCCGCTGAACTAAAGCGTGAAACACGATGTAGTTGCTGTTGTTAATCATAGAGAGATTGCTTTCTTCATCATGCTTTTACTTAATTCTCCAATAATGCAATAAGAAAGTAGTTCATATATTAGAACGGGACATTATTGATATACAGTCTCTGATCGTATAATCAATCAAACCTGTTGCGATCGGTGATACGGAGGAAGTGAGTAAAATATTGCCAAGAGGTGCGGATTTCTGTCCTATATACCTTCAACATTCCTTTTAGATCATGTTTCACAAAAAAAGATTAATTACTATCGATCGAACTCGCTTAAACTCTTATACTTCATCTGATGTAATGGAATTTGATTGATTAGTTTTGATATCTTACTCGATTTTTATCATCTAATTCGGCTTGTAATTTACTAATTGTATCCACATCTGGTTCAGCAAGTACTTGAACAAATGATTGATCTTCATCCTTTTAAAGCAATGATCAAAGAATATATGTAGTAAATTATAAAAGAAGACAAACAAAACAGACTGTTTGTATTGCCTGTGTTTCGTGATCAATTAATAAACGTTTATCTTGTTGTTCAATAATGACATCTCGTTCAATGAGAGCTTCTTTTAAATTTTGTATTTCAATTTCATGTCGTTCGTTTTCAGATTTTTGTCTATCAAGTTTTTTTTGAAAATCATCATTAGGCTTTAAATGACATACATCAGTTGATTTTATAAGTAAATCATCTCTTTCTAAAAGAAAAAGAAAATCTCATCTGCCAAAGAAAAATATACAAAAAGATTATTGATTAACAAACCTGATTCAACATCACTTAATTGTGTTCGTAAAGATTTTACAGTTAATTTGAGATTTTCATTGTCGGAACGAAGACTATCAATTTGTTTTTGTAAATAAGGCACCTTGAGAAGATAAAAAAAAACAAATAAATAAATTCTATGATGAAAATAATAAAATGTATTACTTTTACAGTATTATCACTTGGATTTTTCTCTCTTAAATTTCTAAAGAAAAAAAATTTAATTATCAAATAAAATTTTAACCAAGAAAACATACTGTAATTCTGTAAATTGACTTCTAAGTATTGTCATTTCATTTTGTAAATGAACTGTTTCTTGCATTAGTCGTTCGATAGTGTCATCCTTTTGTTTGAGAATGTCTTCTTTTGAATCGATCTATAACAAAACCAAAATATTATTTTTTTTTTAATTAACACTAAAAAGTTAGTTTACCCATGATTTAAGAGTTCGTACATAATTATCAATGGAAACTGGTTCTTATAAATAAAAACATTGATTTTAAACAAGAAATCATGATGTTTATACCTTCGATATATGGAGAAAAAATATCGCATAAGGATTTTACCACTTCTTCCTTGTTATCTGCCTGAAAGTACATTAAGAAAATCAATAGAAAAAAAAATTATTTAATCAAATCACGAACTTCATTGGAAATTGAAGAAGCTCTCGATTCATTTCTCAGCGATTGTTGTATATTCGAATCAGTTCGTCCTTTAAAATAAGATTAAAAAATAAGTCATTGAAGAAAGAAAAAATTATCCTATTACTTACGATGAGAACGTATAGGTGGAGAATTTTCATAATCGGAACTGTTCTTAGTATCTTTACTTGAATTTTCATTTATTTCATCGGAACTATTTTCCGGTAAAGTACTCGGATTGTTACTTTTTTCACGAACTTTCTTGATTAAAGGTTTAAACATTATTACTGATTTCTTGACAAGAAATAATTATTCATACTGTACATGAAAAAGAGCAATAAAATCGTCTTATGCTCACTACAAAAAAATAAATACAACAAAGAATGAGACAATTTACATGGATAAAAAAAGAAGCTAAATATTTCTTTAGTTACATTTATCATCCAGTCGAAAGAAGTAATCAATCCTTCATCAGATTTTCCATTGCAAAGAGGTCACTAAGTGACGATATTTCATATATTGATTTCAACCTAATGCAGTTTCCATTTTAGGATGTTAAAATCAAAATTTTTCGATTTTTTAAAAATTTTTCACCGCTAATTTAACTTCAAAATGTCCTTTGTCAAATTCCATATAAATGAGAGCTCTCTATTGTTAAATAGTACTTTTATTAAAGTGAACTTTCGAAATTCCTAGGAGAAAAATTCGTACTGTAATCTTCTTCTACGGATAATGATTATTTCTCATGTCGAAACTGCTGAGAGCATGGGCCATTGCTCTCTAGTACTACCAGTTTTCGATCACTTTAGTCGGAGAAAGAAGTATTTATACATATAAAAAAATTTGTTTTTCGTTTTTCTCGAAATCAACTTTTACACAAAAAAAAATACAAAGTTACCCTTGTTTCTCCAACATAATAAGTACGTTCGATCGAGCTGAAATACTTCTTTACAGATATTGAATGCTGTTTGAAATGCCTACTTTTATTGTATTTTGAAAAATATTGTACCATTGTATTTTGACAGATTTTACAAAAAAGCTCTAATAAAAAAGACATGTGTTTTTTTTAGATACGCTCAATATTTTGATTTTTTTATTCGAATGTAAGGAAATAAAAAGAAATCAAAAACAAAAACTAGGCATCCCAAACAGTGTCTGCAGTATTTGTAAAAAAAAATTCACCCCTATTGAACTTATTACGGCTGTAAGAACTAGATGATTTTTAGCCTTTGCGATCCTGATATCTTCAAGAAGTATATATTTGGACATTTGGAGCCTATTCCAAGTTTTGTTCTATTTATTAAGATCTATTCATCCTGAAAGTTTCAAATATTTCTGATGAGTTGTTCTTCAGAAATCGCGGAAAGGTTGTCTCACTAAAGAAATTGATCGTGCTGTGATTATGAAAAAAACGTGATATGTGATGGAGGATTTAGAGAGAGACGCTCACGTTTTCTTTTCAAACTATTTTTCGATTTTTCTCAACAGAAAACATCCAAAAATGAGCTCTCTATTTGGATTTCAAAATATACTTTGTGACGATGACCTGCCTGCTTATGATCCAAGCGCCTTCGTTTATCAAATTCCTAGATTCACCAATAATGTTATGGTTATGTCCATGTATCTTTTCAATTAAAATTTTATTCAATAGAGTTTACTTCACAACACTTAAGAAAACAAAAAATATTATTTGGTACATTGAGATTCTGTTTTTTTATTAGATTGTTGCTAAGACAGACATCCACAATAAAAAACATTTTATCGATTTGCATTCGTTGTTTTTTTTTTATTTAAACTATTTAATAAGAATGAGGTCGATAGATATTCTCTGCATATACTGATTATATTTTTCATGGATTAATGAAAGTATTTATGTAGCTTTTTTTCTATTCCTTCTCTTTGATTTGCTTTTTTCATTGCAATAACAAAATTAACATTTGAAGATCGTAGTTTTTTTTGTTTCTGTCAAAAAAAAGAAAGAAGAAGAGACATATACATTACTATTTCAAATTTGATAAAGTTAAAATGTCGTTCAAGTCAAACATATCAAAATCAACAATTACTTTTAATAAATACGGGTTGTATTTAGAATGGCCTCATGTTTGGATAATTATACTTGGATTGATATTAATCTTCGTTTCTTTAAGTATAGCTGGCATGGAAGTGGGTCATACAATTTTCGATTTTCGTCGATCAACAGCTTTTGGAGGTTTTATTGTTTTTATTCCTCTAATGATCTGTTCTATTTTCGTGTTGATTACTGGTAAGGTTAAATATTTAACTTAACAAATAAATGCGAAAAGAAAGTAATCAAAAATAAATAATAAAAAAACTTTGTATTTTAGTCAATAATCAACGAGGAAGCCTTATTAGAATGATAATTATTAAAACCTTAGTTAAATGAAATCAAACTTGTCATTGAGAAAAACAACCCTATAGATCCTATAATATATGTTTACTGATAGGTAGTGAAAACGTTTGTCGTTAATTTTGTTTCTTATTCATCTTAGCGAAGAAGTATTGAAGAACAGAAAATATGTTGTTTTTGAAAGATAATGAATGATATTTTTTTACAAATATTGTTTTGGTGGTGTTTCAATTAAATATAGTAGAGTTGTCTAACGTCGCAAAAACTTCTTACAGATGAATCGTTAAAATATTTCAAAAGAAATGTCTTAACACGGTTTTCTTGAGAATGATCACGGCTTTGCTAGTCTATATGATTACAATTGAAAGTCCTTTTTTTTACTATTATTGAAAATTTTTAAATCTTTCATACTAGTAAAGTCAATTAAAAGATTTTATTCTTCGCAGAAAAAAGATGGAGCAAACTAAAATGTGTATATATTATTTGATGTATTTGTAATCAAGCTTTTCATAAGAAAGTTATTGATAATTAAAAAATTCAATTATTTTCAAATTATTGTACTAGAAAATAAGTGCTGTGCTCTTTATATATAACACGTTACTAAAGAAAGTTGAATGCTTATGCTCATATATGGCTTGAAATTGTACAGCAATGTTTTCTATTACAAAAGCTGAGAAAAAAAACACTTTGAAAGATAATTGAAAAGAACTAAAAGCTTAAAAAGAAAGTATTCATCTTTTCAGCATGGAAGCCACATTTGACTATTCTTCGTATCAATGTAATATTATGTTGTATCATGATTATATTATGTATGGTCTTAGTTGCTTATGATATTCTTGTTCTTGTTGATCCTACTCGATGTTTCTTTTTAAATTGTAATGATGCTTCAGTTGATATATCTAATTCAACACAGAATATAATCATAACTGGTTGGCCACTTTATATAACATGGCCAAGTTATTTTCAAACAAATATGAATGCAAAACGTATATTTCAAAGTATTCAAATACTTTGTGCCGGCTTATTTATCTTATTTGCATCTTTATATATATTAACATTTATTATTTATAGACATATCAGATTATATCAACAAACTGTTTCTACTGCTGATCGCCGTATATTTTCAGCAAATGAAATAAATAGAGTATCACCTACAAAATATTCCAATAATGAATCTCATTCATATCCACAATATAATCATCATCGTAAAACTACAACATATATGATTGAAAGCCAACCATACACATCAGCACAATATCATTATTCATCACCAGTAGTACCACCTGTTACAACGATAATAACACCGAGAATAACAAATACAAAAACATTTACGGGTCCAAGAGCTAGTTCAGCTAATTATGATCGATTATGTACACGTTGTAATAAAGAACCTCGAATGATATTAGTAACATATTATGAACGAAAAAATCTCTTTCCATATTTATGCATTAGTTGTAATAATGAACTTTTGAATCATCGTCAAAAACCACTATCCGATCAGTCAAAACATAATCCCATATGGAAATCTTAATTATTTTACACATATCTTCTTGGTATGTAACTCTCTTCGATATACCAAACATGTTTTTTTTTGAAAATGAATAATTTATCTCAATGACATTTTCTTTCGATTGATTTAAATAAACTCAACTTGAAGTTGACTGGATCAATAGAAAAATCTTAAAATCAGCATATTTTTTGTTTTTGTAAGTTATAAAGAACGAAAAAAATTTCAAGATCATGGTATGTATGTTTGACTTCATTAGTGTGTGTTTACAAACAAAAAAGTATATTATTATCGAAATAAAACGACCAGCTTTATTTATCGCTTCAGTTGTGTGTCGACGAAAATTTCAAACTATGCGAGTTGTTTCTGGTTCTTCAAATAATATATATTATAAAAATCATTTATTTACTTTCATTCATTTTTGATAAACTTACATTCAGTACTTGCCTCAATACGATTATTATTCATAAGATTTGTTCTGTCAAAAATTTTATCGAAGAAGTTAAACTGATTCACATATTTGATACTGTGTATGTAGATGATCAACAGTATACACTATCGATGATTCTATCAGTAATGTTAAGAAACAAAATAAACATTATGTTTGAAAGTAAAGTTCTATGATATGAAGAAAGAAAATTCTATTTTAAAAGTATGATGTTGTTGAATTGACAAAATCAGCAAACATATTTATCAATGAATTGTTTTAAAAAAATGAAAAAAGGAATCCATAGTTATTAATTCTGTTTTGTTTTTGAGATAAAACAAGGAAAAATAGCTGGTGCATGGTGTTGATAATTAACATAACCTTGACCAAATATTTGTATTAATTTGCGTTCTTCACAAGGAATACCGATTAATGCATATATACATGTATATATAATAAAAGCCAAACGATCAAGTGATATAACAGGTGTGATTATCATACTCAATAAAGTAATCAAATACAAAGGATGACGGCAATAACGAAATAGACCAGTTGTCACTAAAGTTTGATTGTATGTTGTTCGTACCTCTGACTTGACTGAAGATGAATACAAACATCCAATACTTTCGGGTTTATTTAAGAGTTGTTTCAGACCACAAAATTTAAATGGATTAAATCTAATAATCACACACTATACTTCGACAAAATATTGTATCATAATAAATATAGAAGAGGAAGAGTGTGTGCAAGCGGGATTTGGGAACAGAGAAAACCTTCTTCAAAACTCACACACCGACATCCTTTTTGCTCGAAATTCTACGTCTTTCGTCACATAGATAATTTCTGATATTTGTTGATTCTAGTGGAGTCGAAACCTATCTAAATTAAATTAAATTGCTATCTCCAGAATCAAGAGTAATCTATTAATGTATGGTAAAGGAACGTTTTTTTATATTCAATCTGACGAGCTCTATTAACTTTATTAATGACAGTTAACTCATTAAAGAGTAAGTATAACAGACACATAATACTAGCAAGGATGCCTATGAATCGATACTAACATAAATTTTATTAACATTCAGTATGAAATCTGCTACCGACTCTTCACTCCACTTTTCAAAAGTCTACTAACCCTGATTTTGTGTAGATCAAAACAAGCAGAGAAAGAGTTGTGAAAATTCAGAAACCAAACATTATTTTACTACAATATTAGGAATATTATTGCACAATCACTAAATATGAAGAAAGAATATTTATAGTTTCTGTTTGATACAATAAGACCTTTATTGTCTCTACCCGATCTAATTGGTTGATCTGTGTGCATGGTAAATTCCACAAATATTATTAGATTCACTGCATCGCTTTCAGTTCAAATAAAATATAAACTTTGATAGTTTACGATTAAATGAGAAGATGTTCATCAATATCTATTAATATAATACCAAATTTTGATAAAACATCGAAACTAGAGTAGTTTTCATGTTAGACGAAATTTCAATAAAATCTGGGAAGCAGATTAACTGAGAAGATAGTTCACAGCATTAAAAAATATTCAAGATGCATGATTCTGTAGTATCTATATCCAAAATTAAAAATATCTTGGAATTTTAATATCTCGATCGAGGCATGTCAAGGGTAACTCATAGTTTCAATTCGTTAATCTGAGACAGGGAGCATTATTCTAATTGAAATATGGTCGATCTTATTAATGCAAAATACAGATACTTCTATTGTTATTGAAAGGATAATAATCGGTTCGAAAAGCAAATCGATTTTGGTAGAGTATGATCAGAATTAGTTGATTTTAGATGGGACAAAAAATCATCAACTACTAAGAAAAATTGATTCTAATTAATTAAGAAAAAATTGTACACAACTGATTATACTCGCTAGTAATCAATTGTATTCGATTCCAATTCAAAGAGCCATGATAATCAAAGGAAAATAATTGATTCCGAATTAAATTTCCGAAAAAAAACAGATTACAATCTGCAATTTAAATGAAAGAAAACGTAATCGCTGAACTTTCATCGATCACTTACGTATGAAACCGATGAAAATCATGAATATGTTGATTTTTCTGCTAATTGTTTCTACATAGGAGAAGCTCGATGTAACAAATCGAACGATGATAATTTTAGTCAAAACAAATTATGATTTTGGGATCGAGACAATGTTTTTTCTTCTACTAGTCTTATTCATGTGAAGTGGAATGATATGATTGGGAAGAGAACGTAACTGAGAAAAATTCAAAGTGGTCGTCATGTCTCGGCTTTTGTTCACTCACATCTCGTGATTTTACGATGCAAGTCACATGAATGATATAGAAAAATGTCTTATTTACATATTTACAAATAAAAAATAAACGCAAAGAGACACAAGAAAACCGAGATTAGGAACTCTTACTGGAAAACATGAATGAAAATGATTAGTAAGCCAGAAGAAAATCCTACGAGTTCGTTTCAACGACCACATATTTTTTATACAGAATATCTCTGAATCCTACCCAATTTCAATGTCAAATATGACTACGTAGTTTTGTTTCCTCTATCCAAAAATCACTTGTGGTTTTATTCGGTTCATAAAAATGTCTCACGATTTGCTAGATTTCGAATGAAATCTGTATTATTTTCTGAATGTTGACCGAATCCTACCGAATCTTGAAATATTTTAATGAATAAATTAAAAGTACAAGCCAACTGCAGATAGAACAGGCAAACCACATCATGCTTGATGTTGAGATTCAGTACAGTTTGACAATGTTTGATCCTAAAACTATTTGAACTTTGAAACAAACTCTCAAGAGTCGGTGTCTGTCTAATACCAAGTGAATTTAGGTCTTTCACCTTTTATCAACAAGCATGTCAGTTTCTTCCATTGTTTTATATACGCGTTCTACTTACTTTTCGAGAACATTAGCTCAGAATGCATAGTTTGACTAATCGATTCGTAGCCTATTCTGAAATTTTTATGGGCATAGAAAAGTAAAATACAGATAAGGCATTTTCGTCGAACCGAAATTGTTTAGCTAACTTTTTTCAACTTTGAAGAATTTTATGATGATCAAATTGTTCGGTTTCTTTAGTGAAGATCAGAAAAAGAGATTTGAAAAAGTCAGAATAGGCTGAAATATATTCGAAATGAAAAATTGCCCGAACCCGAACGGTTTGGATTGTGTACATGACCACCATGTAACTTCCACGACTAATTATCGATGTGGCTAAGGTTCTCGTGTAGGAGTACATCGAATTCATTGTGTTTGACATTATAATCTCGCAATGATGACGCTGAGAACTTTCTTTAGTCGATGAAGACTAACAAAACAAGATGCTTCAAAATAGTTCACTATCATTGCACGACTACTGTAACCAAGATAATTATGCATTTGTTCAATCGATGCTGATTCGAAAAAAGCTTTCGACACATAGCTTGAGATCAATCTATCATGTGTGACTCACCCTGGCTACTATCTATCTGAAATGCACACTTAAATAAATGCTTGATCAAACTTAGTATGTAATATTTTATTTTTCAACGCGATTATTTTCGATATGCATTAGATATATAAAGCTATTTTCAATTTTTGTCAGAAGGTTCACGGAAATTTTTTTCGGTGAATTAATAGATTTTTGTATATCGAAGAGAACACAAATTCACAACACAGGAGACTAAGGAGAAAAGAAGCAATAATTTATTACTTGAAGGAAGCACTGGTTGTGTATCTTTGTTTGAAATATTCGAAGAAACCTGTTTCATTAACTAAAACAATAACGATTTCTTTCTCTGATCACTTTCATTTTTTCAACAGTATTTCGTTTGAACAACAGATAATAGGAATGAAATTTCTAAGCATTTTATTGTAGTGATTTGTTATAAAATATAATTTGATGTGCTTATTGTTTTTCCTTACAGTACGATAACGGTAGAATGTAAAATATGTAATAATATAGTATGATGTAGTATGGACAGAATTTCGCTCATTGATCATCATTCTATGACAACTACTATAAATTTCTACCATATAAAAGACATATATTCTGCTAATTTAATGGTTTTTTAAAGTTTTCTCCAGCCGATGCAAAGTACTCCTCATCACGTCGTATTTCCGCGCTATGATAAATTTCGATTCCATTAGCATCAAATAAACGTCGAGCACGCATAGGCATTTGTAGTTTCTGTGTCGCATGTGTTAATATCTAAAGTATAGACAGAAATTCAAAAGGAATTTGAAGAAGTGAATAGATTACTATCTTACAATTTCCATTGAGCAGGATTTACAAAAAGCAAATCGACCACGATCACCATTGCGATAGACTTTAACAAGAAAGTTAGTCGTGGGAGTAGGACGAAAGTAGATTGGCTTACTAGACAAACCGTAAAAAGATAAAAACAATGAGACCTGTGCAGCAAAAAAAAACAGAATTTCTGTGGTTAGATATACATTAAACTAAATAAATAGATTATGCTATTTTTTTTTTTTTTAATTTTCAAAGTCTTGAAGGCGAATTTTTGCTCATTTCATCAGTTTTCACTTGGTAAGATTTAGCACATTTGTGCAAGTTTATAAAAGTGTCAAACCAATAAGGGGCTTTTGTGCAGATACACGCATCCAATCAACTCTCTAAACTCGTGAAAAGAAACCAAATTTTTTTGATATTAATCTATATCTGAAAACGTTTTAGGTCTTTTGGAAAATTAGTCTTCATCTCTTAGTTATACGCATCCAAACATCTTCACTTACGAGGAAACCAGTTTTGGGGGAACATTTTCTCCGGTTTGAGTTGCTTTACTTTCACGGCCCCACGCTGTTTGTGTGACTTTATTCCTACGATGTATCGGTGAGTCCTCAAGCATTGATGTCCATCTATGTCGGTTCGTAATTTCTTGTTCTTCAAGGGTCTGCGTGTATATAGATTTCATATTTAGTAATGGTGGTTTTGTCGCTTCTTCAGTTTGTGTATAAGCAGATTTCATCTTTGGAGGTGGTTTTGTTACTTGACGGATCGACTTATCTCTAGCTTTCATTTTTGGCTGTGGGGAAGCCTTGCCGTCTGTCTGTGCACTTTCAGGTGTAATGCTGCTTGATGTACTTGGCCTGGTTGGAGACAAAGAGGCTTCATCGCTAGTTATGCTTGAATCTTCGCTGGATAGAGAAGCTGGAATATATTAGCAACAGAAACATTAATTTCGATGGTAAGGCTATATGAGTTTTCGCACTCCTTAATTTCTCACCCTTCCCGTGAAAAATAATCTTGGGGTTGAGCTTTAAGATATATAGATGACTGATTATTTTTCGATTGGAATTCGACCTAGTTAATTGTTTGGCTAACAAATCTCATTGTCGTGATAGACAGCAACCGTTTAGAAAACTAAGTGTTTGGCAAAAGACTATACGCAAGAATTATCCCCATTCGAAGTGTCATATAAGTTAAGTTCATTCGTGAGAAGAACACAAAACTTTCTGTCTATGCGCTGTTGTAGAATTTAAATCATCATTCTATTAGGATGAATATGTGGTCATGAATATCGGCGGTGGAGAGGGTCGTCACTTCTTACGCAATCACAGCCACGTTCACCTCATCATTTTCAAATGGATAGGACCTGTGTGTTGCGGTAATATCGTGTGTGAGGTTATTCCTACAGGGTCAGTATGTAATATGACATAAAAATAAGTTGAGAATATCAAAAATAAATAGCAATAGTGGAAAAGCAGTGTAGATACACATCCACAAATAAGCTTTTAACAAAATAAATATGTTTTAATACGAGAAGCGTCGAACTTAAGTAAATTATGGATCTGTAAGCGAGCCCGGGTATACAATGACGTTTATTAGAGTCTAGAATGTTTTTTTTGAATGAAGCCATCAATATTTCACTAAAATATCAATTGGTTAGTTTCCGAGACAATATGATCTCCTCATTGATTAAAATCCGATTGTACTCTTGATATCTGTACCTCGTCGTGGACGTCACAAATATATCAAAGAAGATAATTTTCACGTTATATTCTATGAAGATTCGAACAAATTCTTGGGATGTGAATGGACATTGATAGACACGTGCAGTTATCAGTGGGAAAGTTTGAGAAGCGGTGTCCATCACTTCCTACTAGTGTCTACAAATATTAATCATTGCTCAGCCGTGTTCATGCAATGGTAAGATTATCTTAGAGCCAGTCACGTTAAATCTTACCTACTCACGTTAGCTCATCTCTAATCATGCTGAGATCCTTGCTCGTAGAAAATACTTTGCAAGCTTTGTTGCGTACGACAAAATGTCCTTACAAGAAATTCACCACTCACCACAAACTTAGTTCAAAACGCACTGGCTTTGCTCAAATAAAGATCTGTGCATTGATAAATGCAAACTTCGATAGTAGTTGAAATAGGGCAGCAGCAGCTTCAAAACTAGCAATAGAACTACGAGTAACTATGATGATTTCATAAAAGTTCTAATCGGATCAAGCTATTTATCCAGGGTAGTATTGCACTCCGTTTACTACTTCAGACTTACCAGAACATTCTGCGACTTAGTGTCCATGCCATATCTGTTTTTCTTTAATGGCTACTCTTTCTCTATTTCCAAACGCCCAATCAACCAACTAGTATCTTGATACACTCAGGGATATGTTTTATTTTAAACAGGCATTTTTGCAATCTTTTTCATTCTTTTTAGATCAATCTAACCAAGGAATCTCTGCCAAAGTTAACATTCAGAGCACAACTGGAGAAGTATTAGCACGTACTCGTGTTCGAAGGATCTTTACTGAAGATTTTAGACAAAAGAGGCCGTTCCCTATGGTAATGTGATGCCAAAATTTGCTCATGCGCTAAGGCAACCAATTAATAAAGTCGTTGTCACTATTATATCTAACTCGTCACACTTTATTGTTGATTATCATGGTTGATACTAATCAATGTGCGCTCTTTCTACGTTTCTCAAGTTTCAAGACTTAATACAGTAATTCCTTAAAATAAGTGCGACACTACCGTTAACTGACTTCGCATTTCATTTAAAGATGTTATCGGGCAATTTTTCCGATGACTTTGAAGCTTAAATTTTGCTAGATGTTCTTGTTAAATCTCCTACACAAAAATTCGCATCTCCCTGTCTATTGATCAGTGCAGGTATTTGTCTCGAAATTGAGGCTTGTTTGTCGATCGTTAGTAAGACAAGAAGATTAGCTTTTCTTTCCATTAGTACCAAAGTCACAATAGTAAGTGACCAGAACAAATTGGATGAATATGTGATGGGAAACTGCTTCTTCTGCAATTTTTAACATATTATAAACTTTATTTTGAGTGCCACGTTCTTCAAGTATCCAAGTATGGTCCTAGTAGTATTCTTACTCGACAAACTCCGTATTAGCCCAGCTCTGATTCGGAATGAGTTTTTTCACGCTTTCACATCGTATCTTCTTTTTCAATTATTTCAGATATCAGCAATTCACGACTTGGTCTTTGTCCGACTGTCGAAGTGATTCTTTTCTAATCTGTAACAACGAGTGAGAGTCTTCCTTTTATCTTCACCTACCAAATCATCTTCAAACAGATGTCAATCAGATTAATGTGATAGGAAACTACAATGAACATTTCGATCACTTTAAAGTAGATAAAAAAAGATTTTGTGGCAATACAAGACCCAACACTCCAAGAAAAGGTTTGGCAACGAATCCGCTGTCAGAAGGCTAATTTTCACACCTATTAAGCGCTCTACTGCATGCCATTGTATGTCATTCCTTTTTCTCCTCTCTTTCTCTTATATCAGACTGATTGATCGTTCTCGTTATCTTTCCGAGTTGCTGCAAATATGCATATTCGTATTATGTTTCATTAGTTCATAGACTCACAAGCCTCGTTGCTTGTCACAACCTTGCTTTCTCGAGATCACGTGACTGGAACCGAAAAGTCTCACTGTGATTATCTTTAGCAGATACGTTGGCAAAACCTTGTGGTAAGGTATATTGAACATCTCTGTGGACTTACATTGTCGTCGGATTCTTTTAGAAACAAATTTGATACCATAGAGTGTCCATTTTATATGTGTACGAAGTTGTATGTGACCTATATGAATAAGAAAAGATAAGAAAAAAAGTTTCTAAATTCATAGAAAGCGTTTTCGAATTCTCGAAACTATTGCCGGAGCTATGCAACTCGAATAAAACACAATATTTACAGTTCACTACCAAAACGATGGGATCGCTCATGTTTTCATAGCTGTGAAAGTAACTGCTGAATTTTGCACAAATAGATGGCTGCCGTCTCACTTTCTAAGAAAGGCGAATATCAAGGTATTGTTGCTTTGCTTTGCTATTTTCCAGCTCAAACAAAAAGAATAACTGGCAACTTCTTTTAATCGGATGATTATAAACCAGTTGACGGCATCTGGCATCCATAATTACATACGTTTAAGTGCTTTCCATGGATTAATGTAATCTTCTCCACATGATACATAGTATACTCTGCTACGTTTAATATCTTCACTTCGAAAAATTTCATGTCCATTAGCGTCAAATAGGCGCCTTGCAGCTTGAACAAGTTGTAATTTACGTGTAGCCTCTAAAAGTATCTAAAGCAGAACAAAAGAAAAGAAACCATTTCAGCACAAGAGCAGTAATGATCGTAATATGTCATCCTGTTATATATATATCTTACAATGTTCATAGTGCATGAAGCACAATAGGCACATCGACTGGAATCTCCGTTTCGAAATACTCGAACCAGAAAATTCTTCGGTTGCAAACTGTTCCTATAAAAAAGCAACAGACATTTATAGACTACTCGATAGACAGGCCCGAAACGATTCTGAATGCCTTGAACATAAAAGCTAGTTTACAAATCCCAAACGGAGCTAGCTGAGAGAGCAGATGTATAAGGAGTCTGTTTTCTGGAACACTACTTTCTGAAATTTATTTTTGTGGGCACATACCTTCGTTTTGTCGGTGCGGTAAATGGTCGATTTACTGGTAATGATTGATACACATCAATCATCGTTCGATTTTTGTTTTCATTTTTTGAAGTATGAGAACGTAGATGATGGTGAAGCTCCTGTCTCTTTTCTTCTGCCGATGTTGATAGCTCTGTATCATAAACGATGATGTTTTTACGATGAGCTTGCATCTGAATTAGTTGATGATGAGATTCTTCAATATATTCACCTCCAGAAGCGTCGTTGTAATTTGTACTATCAGAGGTACCATGTCTCCTATAAATAAAACAACAATGATTAATGAAACTCTATCAATACATTCTCAATAATGGCACGAAATCAGTTAAACGGCGTAGTATAAATGATAGAGACTTCGTCTTCATGCCATGATACAATTTGATAATCACCCTTTTGATTCTGTTTTCTTGGGGCTCATCTTGAGACAGCCGAAGTTTGAAAAATGTCCAAAGCAATGGGATGCGAAGTTATCTTTCTAAAATTAAGTGCCAATAAGACGATGTTGTTAGTCGAAATTTGGTTTGGAAAATTGATTAGATTTCTAACGTTTTCTTGAACATAGCGAATAAAAGATTTAAAATTCATGATGAGGATGCAACACTAATAACTTTAATGAAAAGCCTTTGATCTCATCAGGCTATGTGCACCCATACAAAGGTGTAGATCGGTTGACTGACACTTCTGGGCATGATATTTTCTCTCCGACACTTATGCGTACAATGAATTTCTTTCTCGTCTGATTATGTTAATGTGAGGGTGTAGTTGTGTATTTTGTTTCTTCTCTTCTCTTAAACAGCTACACTCACTTCAACGCCCACACCCACAACCACAACCACAGCAACACTCACTCTTATCAGCATCACCTACTGTCACCCCCACGCCCCCCCCCCCCCCCCCCCCCCCCCCCCCCCTCCCCCCACCCCCCCCCCCCCCCCCCCCCCCACCACCCCCCCCCCGCCCGGACTAACCTCCCGCCCACCCAAC
>CAJNSZ010000036.1:28161-51707 GCA_905329745.1 Rotaria sp. Silwood2 | reverse complement strand
CACAGGTGCTGCTCTCATTCTGTCGAGTGCAGCACCCTTTACTCCCGAGGGCCCCTCCGCATCTTGGGGGGGACCCCCCCCCCCCCCCCCCCCCCCCCCCCCGCCTCGTTAGATAAAACACCGCTCATATTACAGAAGTTGTCATTGTTCATGGGACTAGAAGTAGGCGCCAACCGTTTAGAATAAGGAAGTGCTCACATAGAATAATTTTACTGTATAGTTCTATTCTAAAAACTATTGAATCATATAGAAAAAAATACCTAGTATCTTTCTTTCATTTAGGATGCTATTCGTTATATGGCTGGTGAATGTAACTACGGAGGCCGATAAGTTTCTTTTTTTTGTGCAAAATCTCTTTATCTTTAATTTGTTCTTCGTTTTTTTTACAGTAACTGATGATTGGGATCGTCGATGTTTAAGTACTATTCTTTTTGATTTTTATAATCCTCAAGTAGCTGAAATTCCTAAACATAAATTATCTCCAAGTGGTGTTTATTATGTACCACCTAAAGGTACATATGATGAATATGTTGAATTTATTAAAAATTTGCCATTAACTCAACATCCTGAAGTATTTGGTATGCATGAAAATGTTGATATATCAAAAGATTTACAAGCCACAAGACTTTTATTTGATTCAATTCTTTTAACAATGGGTTCAACAACAGCTGAAGGTGGAGATACAGATAAAAAATTAAATGATATTGCTAATGATATACTTTCAAAAGTAAATATACAATTCAATTCAACTTCTGTTTTTTTCTCAATATATTTTTATTTAGTTACCAAATAATTTTAATTTGGAAGAAGCAATGAAACAATATCCAACACAATATGATGAAAGTATGAATACAGTTTTAGTACAAGAAATGGAACGATTTAATAAGTAAGAAAATTTAAAAAGATAATCATTAAAAAAAAGAATTTTTTATTTTAAAGATTAATGACTGTTATTCGAACAAGTTTACAAAATGTTATTAAAGCTATAAAAGGTTTAGTTGTTATGAATGTTGAATTAGAAGCTTTAACAAATAGTTTAATGATTGGTAAACAACCAGAAATGTGGATTAAACAATCATATCCATCATTAAAAAGTTTAGGATCATATTATAATGATTTATTAGAACGTATTAAATTTCTTCGAGTAAATTATTTTATTTAGATAATAAAGAATTGTATGAGAGTATAATATTTTAATTTTTTTTTTCCTTTAGACATGGTATGATATAGGAAAACCTCCAGTTTATTGGATTTCAGGCTTCTATTTTACACAAGCATTTTTAACGGGTGTTAAACAAAATTTTGCAAGAAAATATACAATACCAATTGATTTATTAACCTTTGAATTTCAGGTATGAACTTATTTGAAAGAAAGATTTTCAAAATGACAAATATTCTTATTTATAATGCATTAACCCACGGAAATAGCTTCCACAGGTGCTGATTGTGAAGCTGCTATGATGAGTTTGAGCGAAGTCATTTCCCTGTGGAGATGTAGAAGGAGGCATCAATTTTAAATGACAAAAAATTACATTTGTTGTTATTTTTGTTTTGCATTTTCTCGTAGTTACGCTCTCATTTTATCTGTACTAAGCTGGAAACCTATACTTATCATAAGCTGTTTTTTGGCAATTATGTAATTTCGGGTTATATGGTGAGATACTTGCAAAAGTACTTATTTTTTGGATTGAAATCAGATCTTTCATTTATAGGATCGTGTTGGTTTTGATAGTCTTTATTTTCTTTCTGTAATATGAAAACATAGTTCAAAAACAGCCATTCCTATTGTTAAGGTTTCGCCCCAAACGGAAAACCATAATAAAAGCTGCAGGTTTCTATCTTTTATCTATAAGAAATTATTTAAAACAGCTGTGGAATGCTGTTTTTCACTAGCTATTAGTTCTAATGAAGTCCTTAGCATGAAAATTGTATTATCTGTGAGTTTATACTGAAAACAAAAAATAATTCTAGAAAAATCATTTTTCTTGTTAACCACTACGAATGCATCAAAAATAGCAGCGGTACCAAAACTTTTGGCCACGAGAAGAGTCCATAGGGTCGAGTCCGAAAATGTTGAATCCGATGGACTAACCATGTGGGAAATGTGCGGCATACAATAGTCACTGCATAAAAAAGATCAGAAAAAAGTCTTTCATATCTTCGAGATGACTATCGTATTTCGATTAGAGAATTTTAGTGAGATTATCAAACCCAGGTTCGACGAACTCTAATAGCAGAGTCCTCTCAGATCTCGTATGGATCCATCTTTAGCAACAGTTTTAAACATTATTTGATCAGGCCTCATCACTGCTCTTATTCAAAAATGGTTTATCAAGAGATATGTGAATTCATTTTTGACAGACGTAGATTACAAAAAACAAGGTTCTCCTATGTTTTATGTTCCTTAATGAACGATTAGTAGAAGTTTTATTTATAACTTCCTCGTTTCGTATATAAGCATGATTGAAATTTTTTATGCATTTTTTTTTCAGGTTTTGAAAGTCTATAAAAGTGAAACAGCTCCAAATGATGGTGCATATATAGGTGGTCTGTTTCTCGATGGTGCACGATGGAATCAAGAAACGTAATTTATTTAATTCTATCTGTTTTTCTTGAATTCTTGTTTTGTTTTTATCTAGATGTTTACTTGATGAACAATTTTCGAAAATTCTCTATGACCCAATACCAATCATTTGGGTAAAACCAGTAAAAACAAATGAATTAAATACTCAAGGAACATATGAATGCCCAGTATATAAAACAAGTGAACGACGTGGTGTACTTTCAACAACAGGTCACTCAACGAACTTTGTTATGCCTGTTTATTTACCAACAAATCAACAAGCACAACATTGGATAAAACGTGGTGTTGCATTACTTTGTCAACTTGATGATTAAAAAACAAACATGAAACTAAATTGAATAAGTTTTTTTGTCGTATTGTTTATTCTTATATACATTTATTTTATTTTTTCTCTCTCTCAAGAAGAAATTGATTGTATTTTTTTTTTGTCACTATCATCACAGACTTAATCGACACTAACAAGAAAAAGAAAAGGCGAAACAAAGAAAAAAAATAATTAGAATTAATGATGATTTTGAGTTTTCTTTTTTAATTTAATTGCTTCTAAAATTGGTTTTCGTTTTGATTGAAAACGGTTTTGTACTTCACGTAATTCAATTTCCATTATTTCATCAAGTAATGCTAAACGTTGTTCGATTTGTTCAACAGAAAATTGTTCAATCGTCTAAAACAAAACAAAATACAATCAAGATTTTATGTAAATAATAAATTTACATACTCGCTGAAAATCTTCACCGTTTTTATTATACGTTCGCACTTCTTGAGCGATTAATTTCATAAATTCTTCTTTACTTTTATCAGCTGTTGTTCGTTTTGAATTTTGATTAGGATTTGAAAATGGAGGTATTAAATTAGATGGTTGCTGTTTATTCGTTGTCTATAAAATTAAGTAAAACATTAAATTGATGAGAAAATAAATGGTAATCGAATGGCTTCTTTTGTTTAAGAACAGTTATTTTACAGATTATCTCGATTGTACAGAATGAAAGAATACTTCTGGTTTTCGGCTACTTTACAGTATAGAGTACTGTCTAGCGGTGGATTCAGAAGTCTGATATTTTTTCTACACATGATTCTAGCTGTAATTCTGAACAGAAAGCCGGGCTGATGCAGAGTTCTTGCGTTCAAGTGCTTGAGCTTCTCATACACAGTAATTGACCAAAGATGCAGGTGTATGTCACAACGTAGTCAACATGCTATCGAATGGGTCATCCAAGACAATCAATCGTTAGTGACTTATCCAGGGTCACTCCATTGCTGGTGGCACGAAAGTTTGAATACAGTAACTTATGGGTACTAGTCGAATAGCGCAGTCATTTAGCCATGACACCGTGTACAGAATGGATAAGATACAATCGATACTAACTGTCTGACAAGAAAAGTTCTCCGACAGATAAATCGTTATTAGGACAAAACTATGTGCATCTTGTAGACCCTAATAAGTTATGAGTATCCTAAAAAGAGTTCGGATTTTTAAGTGTATGACCGTAAAGATACTGCAGTTTCACAGTGTATGTTTTAATTCAATGATCACGATCCCTATCAAGAAAGCTGATTTTTGAATTTTGATTCGAAAGTTCACATAGAGACTTGTCTTAATAAGAATAGTTTATTGAAAGTCAGATATTTTCTGTTGTCCCTAAGCTTAGATAGGGCGACAGTAAAAGCATGTGTTGTACATCGTTTATGTACACCGACAGATTCGATATTCTTATTTAAGGATAGAAGCGAATTAAAAGGCTTAAAACGTTTGCAATAAATTATTTTCCTTAAGACCAGTCTCCATGCAAAGTTTCAAGTTGAAATTTGAAAATGAGTTTTTCTAATGTTCCTGACGAAGGAGACCACAGTCATTGAATTCAAAAATTGAACGATATGAATCAATATGAGTTCGAACGAAGTTTTACAATGAATTTGAAAGATAATCCTAAAATTTCTTCCATAACAGATATAAAAGCGCTCTTGTAGGAGATGCACTTCAAAGTAACGTCAATTTAATAAAAACAAAACCATAACAGAGGGCTTGCAAATAAGTCAAGAATAGAATGAAAAATCCAGAAACAACTTGTTTTCTACAACAGCACTCACTATTCCGAAATTGGAAATCCAAGGTATTCTACAATGAAGATGGCTTGAAGCACTGTGATACATAACTTCGCTGAAAAATTTACAAAGGTTGACATAAACAAGTCCAATTTAGGAGTTTCAAACACTAAAGTTCACTTGATTTCTTTGAATCTCCAATTTCTGGACGGTGAATTTATTTCATTGTGTATCAAATGCTTTCAAGAGCAAACTAAGCAATTAAATCTGAATTATGAAGATAGAGCTCAAAACACTTGACGAATATCACGAAGTAGAGATGATCGATCAAAATAAATTTTTCATCGTAGTCTTTAGTCACATAGTGAACAATCTTCGTAGAAAATTTGAACTTTTTTTTTCTTGCTAAATATTCATATATTTTATATCCTGTGTTTCTTGAATTACAGTCTTGCGATATTTCAAGAAGAAAAAGAAAACAATTGACTTAATCTACCTTAAGTGTATCTTGTTGACTATCGGCATCATTTTCTGTTTCAGTTCCATTTTCATTAATAATCATTGTATCAGATGATTCGGATGATAATTCAATCATTGTATTACAACTACTTGATTGGAATGTATCTGTTTCTGTATCTTGTTGATTTGTATTTGTATTTATAAATGCTTGTTGTTGATGTTCAGGAACAATTGTTTCATCTGGATTATTATTTATTAATGTACCATCACTACTACTAGAACGTTCAGCTAAAATACCATTATGAAATGTAGTTATTGTTGTTGCATTAGGTGGTATTGTAGATCGATTTCGTTCTTGAATATCACGAACTTCATCAATCATTTGTTTTAAAACACTGTTATCTTTAGCATTAAGAATAAATTCATGCTAATAACAAAGAAAAATTATATATAAATGAAATAAAATCAAGTAATCAATAAATTACATTAAGTAATTCAGTTGCTGTTGAACGTGCATCAGGATTTTTTACAAGACATTTCGAAACAAAATCATTTAAAGCTGGTGTCCATCGTGACATATCTTTAAATGTTGGAGGTGGACGAGATGGAATCATAAAAATAGCCTAAAGAAAAGAAACTTTTTTTCTATTCAATGGATATTAATGAATCGATAACTTACACGCATTGGATGAATATCACTATATGGTGGTTTGCCTTCAGCTATTTCAATAGTTGTAATACCTAAAGACATTAATAAATAATGGAAGATTTTTGTCAACTTAATACCTTTGGGGGTAAAATGTGCAACTCACATGCGTTCTTTAGCCTCATTATACAAATACAAAAGATGTCAAGCGAAAGATTTCCAGCAGATTATAGTTGTCTTTCAAGGATAATCAATGGGCAAAGAAACGATCCGTCTTATTTATTTCTGCATGTCAAGCAGAAAATTTTTCTAATATTGACGCTCTATTTTGTTTCTTTTCATTTTGGTATTCCGTTATGCTTAATTTAACATAACCATTATTCCAACGATTGATTAAACTGGTAAATAAATCTTTAGTGCACATCCATTATATCTACATCAGATCGCAACACACTACTCTCAGTAAGTTCAGACATGATGCACATAGTCTCAACTAAAAAGTGATTTATCAGTTAGGAGACTTCTCTAGTAATTTTTGTCACTAATGTCATTCACTACCTTTTTTTCGTCCCTAGCGAACTCCAAAAGAAAATAGTCTGACGCCTGTTGCTATGAAAACGTACACAATTATCGTTGGGCCTTATCCTCCAATGATAAGGTCTAGCGGGTCGGCCGTGAAAATCTCGATTTAAACTTATACTCACTATTTTCCTCGAGAATAAATGTGAGTTCCACAAAAACAAAAAATTTATACCTAAACTCCAAATATCCGCTAGAACACCATGTCCAATTTCTTGAATTACTTCTGGTGCCATCCTAATCAAATACGCTTTGATATATTTCGAGAGAAAAATTCCTATTTCTTACCAAAACGGTGTCCCTAAATAAAAAAAAAAAAAGAAAAGCTTTTCAATTACACAAACAAAACAGATATTTTAACGTAATTACCAATCATTGTATTTCGTTTTGCCATTGTGTCCTATTAAAAAAAATAAGAAGAAACGCACAATTCTTTGTCTAAACTTTGCTAAATTTACTGTCAATTGCCCAGCAACACCAAAATCTGCTAATTTAGCATGACCTTCATTTGTTAAAAGAATATTTCCTGCTTTAATATCTCGATGAATTTTACTACATAAATGTAAATATTCTAATCCTTTAAGTGTATATTTTAAAATAACAGCTATTTCTTGTTCATTTAACTAAATAGGTAAAATACAAAAAATTAATTTTTTTCGTCTTTTTTTCTATAATTACTGTTTTTCCTCGAAGTTTTATTATATCTGAAACTGAACCAGCTCCACAATATTCCATAACAATCTTGAACATAAAAAACAATAAGAAAAATTTAATTTATGATAATTTCTTTTACCCATAAATCTGCATCTTTAAAATAACTTCCAAAATATTTAACTATAAATGGTGAATCACATTGTTTCATTATTGAAATTTCTTTAACTATTTCTTGTAAATCACTTTCAACCGGTACTAGAAAAATTAAACATTAATTGAATAAAAAAAAACTCATTGTATTGCGTACTTTGTTTTATTGCTAAAAAATGTCCTGTTTCTCGATATTTTGCTTTAAATACATTTCCATATGATCTATATGATTAAAAAAGGGAATAATAATAATGTTATTCTTTAATTAATTACCCTTTTCCAATTTTGCATACAATTTCTAAAACATTTTCCATATTTTGTGCAAGATTTTCATCTGTTAAACGTTCAAATATTTTCGCCATTGTTTATTTTATCTAAAATACAAATATAATTTGTACCTGATTATTTTTTTACAAAACCTCTAGCTTTATTTTTAAAATCAAGATAGTGCTGATTAACAAATTTTGTATCAATAGTATCACTATGTAATGGGAGAAAATAGATATAACCATTTTTTGTAAAATTCTCATCAGGTAATTGTTCTAAATGTTGAATATTTTTTCTTATATATGTTACAAGTGTAACAAGATTTTCAAGTTGAGTAGATTGAAAATGACGAAAATGTCTCCATATAGCAGCAGCTAATACCGTATCATCATCAACAAGACCTTCATCTAATGCTAACATGAATGCATTCATTTCTGAACGTAATTCTTCTAGTTGACTACGACGAGTTTTGCCTTGACCAGGAAGAATTTGCTGAGCACGTAAATCAAGATCAATCCACATTGTACGTGCTAATTGACGACGAAGAAATATACCAGTTGGACCTAAGAAAAAAAATTGAATGTCAAGAATTTTAGTCACTCATAAATCAAAGGTCATTTTGATAAGGTCATCAAACGAAAATATCAATTTTATTTGGCATTGATTCTATCAAATAATAAAACTATGATTTACTTTTAGAAAATTGTTGTTTATGAAATTGATTTTTTGCTCGAAGATGTAATTATCCATATTCTCCAATGATTTGGCTCTTTCAAAAATCATTCGTCGCTATTACGAATCCGAAATAAGAAAAGTACATAAATATATTTTTTCTTCCTACAAAGATAGAGAAAACTGTGGGTCTACGTTGTTTTGGATCCGAACCCAACAAACTCAGGCCTGAGTTTTTTTTCCACCAATATTTGGTACCCTTGGTGTATATGAACAAGTGAAAGATCACAATTTTAGCTACTGTCAGAAAAAAGTCAACGTACAGTTATATCTTGTTGTTTGCTCTCCCATCACTTGAAATTAAAGTTTTTGCTTAGTTAAAAAAAGAACTATATTAACAAAAAAGGAAATATAACAGCTAATTTATGAACATAATTCGTCAAATCAACAGTAACAAAAAATTTTCAGTTGTATTTATATAAATAAAATGAAGCAAGTAAACTGCTGCAGGTCCACGGTTTTTTGGACTTACGCTCGAGTCGGACTTTTGTTGTGCACTATTCTCTTCGTCTCAATTAATCGTTTATGTGATCAGACTGGTCGATTGAAACGCAAAAAGAAGCGAACTCAAGTCTCTATCATTCTTATCATATACATTCTTGGTATCCATTTCACATGCAAGCTTCCTTCTCATTAACCTTAGAACCCCCATTTGTTACTACTAATTAGTCATAAAAACATCTTACTAATACAATAGGTAGTACTATATTCATAGGAAATCACCCGAATAGAATTTGTCAGTCTACAAAAAATCTAAAATATATCTAAAATCTCACCTAATTGAACATAACGAACAAGTAAAAACCAAACATGTAGAAATATAATTCTTCCAAATGATGCAAACACGTCTGGCATATCAAGTTCGCGCTGTATTGCATCAAAATCTACTGATGAAGCAATCATATAATATGATATAGCTGCTGCTTGATACAAAACTTTTTGTGGTTCACGTAATTCAGCTTGTAAACCAAGTTTCATTTTAATACGTGATATTAAACTTGGTTCGTAAAGTACAGGAAGATTATTTGATGCTTGTACAGTACTTAAACCTGTACCAACAGGTAGAGCAGCTGTTTGACTTGTTTTCGGTGATGGTTGTGTTGCAAGAAAGCGTTGTAAAATAACATGACTACAACGTATGTAATTTACTTGTTTACAAAAAGTTAATCTTAACATCTACAATAATTTATATTTTATTATTTTTCTAATAATGATTAAAACATAACAATTTATCGTGTATTCAATTATATGATTACTGTACGCTATGCATAAAGAAATAGAAAAAAAAGATAAATTCATAAGTGAAAAAAGAAAACACTGTATTGATGAGAAAGACTGAGCTTAAATTGCTGTTGCTTATTGAATTTGTTGGTAAATCGGACGGATTTGTTGATAATTATTTATGCGTGAATGAACTGGTGCTGTTTAGAAAGAAATGGTTAATTCGTGTGATTTTAATCGTTTTTCGAATTCTTGTCGTTAAAATTTGCTAGTCTATAGATAAAAAGTTTCTTCATTTTTGTAATATATAAACATTGAAACATACCAATGAATTCCATCTACTGATAAATAATTTTTCTTGATCTTCTCTACGACTTTTTGTTTTTTCATATTCTTTTTACAAAAAAAGAAATTTATTTAAACAAAAAATAAAACAAATATTTATTCCAAAATCTTGTAATTTTCGATTTTTTTTCATGAAGTTTCTTACGTAAAAATTGTAATTCTTGATTAATTATTACAATATTACTACGTGGGTCTATGTAACATAAAATCATTTTAGTTTTTTTCTAAATATTATTGATAACGTTGTTCGATTGTATTTATTTCAGATTTTTTTGATGGTATAATTTTTTCTTTTTCTATTAATTGTTTTCTAAATACAAATATATTCACTTATTTAAACAAAAACAAAAGAAAATTTTAAAATTTACCAGCATCATTTAATCGTTTTTGTAATTCATCAATTTGATTTTTTTTTGGTTGTGTTGATTTTCCGCATATTTTCAATATTAAGTTTCTCTTTTTGAAAAATTTGATTTTGTTCATTTATTGGCTCAAACATTTTTGCAATGAAGATTAAGTATACAAAACAGATCCTGCCAAATGTACTGAGTTCAAGGTACTCGTGTATTGGATCAGTTATAAACAGGATACATTATTACCAATATGTCACAGGATCTTGATTGAATATTCTGCTGAGTACTATCTCGCGAGGAAAGGTCATCAACTGTTCAATTGCTTTTGCGTTGAGATTATGTGTATTATGTGGACCCAACTGACGTGAGCTATGAATGCTTTAAAAAAAGTTTAGACCCTTAGCTTATTACTATGAAGAGATACTGCACTTTTGCAGTACTTTTTACATAATCCTGTGATCTTCCTCAGAAATATGACAAAAACTAATTTTCAAATTTTGACTCGAACATTTGCATAAAGATAAGCTCTACTGAGAATAATTTATTGTGAAAGTTTCAGATATTTTCGTTGTTCATATTCTAAGATACATCTATGATAAAAGCGAGCTTTTTACATTGCTCATATACATTCACAGATTTGATATTCCTATTTCAGAGGAAGAATAGACCAGATGACATGATACCTTCACGATGAATTATTCTCTTCAAGGCCTGTTTCTATGCAGAATTCTAAATCAAAATTCGGAAATCAGCTTTTTTTTTTAGTGCTTCTCATTGTATGGGAAAATGCAACGTGTCGGTAACAATAAGCTATGAGCCCGAACTCTTTTTGGAGTATTCATAATCTATTAGGATCTACATGATGTACATGTTTTCGGCATAAAAGCGATTAATCAGTTGGAGGACTTCCTTCGTGAATGCCATAGCTATCAGCGATGGTACATTTCTAGTTAGATAATTTATTTTCTCTTGTATGTTCGTATGTATGGTTCTATCTTGTCTGCTCTTATGACATGTATTACATTCTTTGGTTCTTTTTTCTCTCTTCTCACTCGATTCATCTCTTTTGAACAAGAAAAACATTATCAGTATGTTACTCTATGTGAGGGAGACGGCGTGTTTTCGAATATATATATATTGTGCTTTTTTTGCCTGGGTGTATGTTTTTTCCTTTTTTTTCCAATTTTGTTTAGTATAAAAGGACCAATGAGAAAGCTATAAACAATGAGCTAGGTGATTTCTGGAGAAGAAATTATGAAGTGAATTACTTCAAGATCGATTACTATTGAGTCAAATTTCCTAGGCTCAGCTCACTAGAAGCTCTGTTTATGATTATTTCAAAGAAGAAAACCTAATATGAATGAATATAGTTTTATTTACTCTGCTTTTGCAATATTTTCAAATTGTTGTATTCATTTATTTTATTGTTTTATTTCTTATATTAAATTGAACTTTTCATCTTCAAGTGTAGATATCTTTAAAAGATTATCTAATTGTTTCAATCGATTTGTTTATATAAAACCTGTAAATTAGGTTTATGACAACAATTTTCAATCTCTTGTTTAGCTTTAACAATTTGACTAAGTTCTTCTAATGTATGTTTTAATTAAAACATAACCAACATCACCTTCTTTTAGTTAATTAAAACTTAATAAAAAACAATAATTTTACTTAATTTTCTATGTCCGAATATTTTTGATGAATTTTTCGATTTTCTTCTATCATTAATTAAACATAAAAGAATGTTATTTGTACTTCAATTCAATGATTTTTCTATTCATTTCTTGAATAGCATTTATCAGAATAAGTTGAATCGATTTTTTCATTGACATAATATTTTTAATATAAAATTGTTTTCGATCACAAATGACAGCACAAACAAGAACAAGTTGTAAAAGATGACCAAGTTCAATTTCATCAATATTTTCAGCTATAACAATAAGAAAGTAAAAGATTATTGATTATTTAATTAACTACTTTACCAATCATATTCAAATCAGGCATTTGAAAATCAACTAGAAATTGGTTAAGTGTCTACAAATAATAACATAAAGTAAAGAATAGAACTTATACTTAACAATGAAATATACTTTAGAATAATTATTTGTGATATTTTTTAGTATTGTATCCAAATTATTTGTCTAAAATTTATTTTAAATGAATAATTAAAATGAAAAATTTATTTTTCTTTCACTTTTATTTGATAATTATCTCCAGTATCAGTAACAATTTTTTTGTAGTCAAGTATCATTACAATGATTGGAATCACTGGAAAAAATTACTTTATAACAAAAAACAGATAAAGAAATTTATAGCTAACATATTGCAATGACGATTTCATTGAAAAGATCTTCAGCTCCATTTATTATTCTTTTTAAATTGAATGCTTTGTTTATTGAATAAAAAAATGATTGAAATTATATTTGAAAAAGTCCATTTATATATTCATTTAACCAAACTATAACATAAAATACGTCGATCCATAATTGATCAAATGAAATTATCTGAAAATACCGAAGTTCATCTGTCACATGAGTCTCTTTTCTCGATTATATTGTCTTTGATAAAAAAAAAACGTTTATAACGAATCGTATCCTTTTTTTAATCAATTTAAAAATGCTCGTAGAGAATCTTGAGAAGAATCTGACATTGTAGGATTTGAAAGTGTCATATTGCCATGAAGTGCTGAAAGAGAAAAGGAAGATATATTAACAAAATTGTTAGTTTTCAAAAAAAAATTTATAGACTTAAATTTTGTTCAATCATTAGAATAGCAAAAATTAAACGCCCTAAATAGTTTAAGTAGTTCTGAACCCAGTTTGAAGAATACGGAGTCTATATACGGTTATTTACGACCGTGTCTGTTTGACCTGAGAATTTCGAGAAGAACTGTTCTCACTCTCTCTCTCTAAAGACCCAAAAGTCGAATAATCGTAAACAGTTTTTTAAATAAAAATTTGATCACTAACAAGATTGGCTTGCTGCTGTTGTTGTTGCTTGAGATAAACTATCACCGAGATCTACATTGGTAAGAGTCGATGTTGTTGTTATACCTCGACTTAATTCATCAAGTAACCCATTAAGACTTTCTGTATTTTCAGCACTAAAATCTGCTATTGCATCATTTAAATATTGGTTAAATTCTCTTAATAATGTTTCTTTTCGTTCAATATTTGTTCGTAAATCAGTTATATTTTCAAGTATTTGTTCTTCAGGTAATGTTCGATTAACTAATGCTTTTAATTGTAATAAATTACATTCAATTTCATTTGCTGATTCATATATACGACGCATATGTTGTTCAACAGAAGCTGAATTATGTTCAGATGTTGAAGTAGATGCTACAGCAGAACTTGAACCTGTACTTGGATCTTGGAGAAGAAAGGCAATAAATGATTTGATTGACTCTTCAAAATTATTTAATAAATCATCAGATAAATTGATTGAAGACATCTGAAATAATCAAAAAATAACATTTTCGATTTTCTTTTTTTTTTTGTACGAATTCTTCTTCTATTTCATCAAAATTCGTTAAAAGAGAGAGAATAGTAGTTGTCTTGTTCTTTTCCACGATTGGTTAATATTACAATTGATTTCATCAAATCATTTTATTAATAAAATTGTTCTGTTTGTCGCTAGTATCTTAAATCTAAAAAAGACTCCTCTTGCGCAGGAAAATATGACAACAAGGCCAATATGGCGTCGATGTCTTTACTAGTTTTCCGGATGTTTGATCTGACGTGTTATTGTTGTTTTTCAGATTTATAGATTATTCAGATCAAACGCAATTCAATTAAACAATGTTAGTAATATTAATGAATAGAGATTTTTACGATTTAAATTTCTGTTGGTTTCTTTTAAGGGCATCGTCATATGAAAATCCACCCCGTGCAACACAATATCAATCAACAAAACGGTTTGATAATCTTCAAGCTGATGTGAATCAGGTTTGTTCTTTTATTTAATTTTTGTCTCTTAATATATTAAATTAGCCTAAAAAAATTAAAATTATCCTCGTTTAACAGTTTATATACCTTTGCTTTATGTAATATTGTTTATGTATGCATGTCTTGTACAGGTCGTTGATGTTATGAAAGATAATCTTGATAAAGTATTGGAACGTGATGCCAAATTAAGTACACTTGAAAATCGTGCAGGTAAGTTTAATAAAAATCTATCGATATAGTTTAATGCTGCTCTTTATGTTGATGCTTCTTAATATGATTTTTTTGATTGATTTCTGCTTAAAAAATTTTTTTTTTCAGAAATTTTGGAAACAGGTGCATCACAATTTACAACAAATGCTAGTAAATTAAAACGTAAATATTGGTGGAAGAATGTCAAAGTAAGTGATATTGGATTTTTGATATTGAAATACAGATTATACTAAGAACAAGAAAATAAATGTTAAGATTTGAGTAAGAGAATTTTTATTATTCAGACAAATTAATGTATGGATCGGAAGGTTTTCATTATTCAGCAAAAAGTTTACAACATAAAATATTACGTGAAAATATAAAGGTAGATCATTATTTTTCTTCTGATTGCTATGGTTATTAATTATCTATCCCAAAAAAAAACTTCTTTTAAATGATATTTTATTATTTATTTAGATGTGGATCATTTTGATTATTGTTATTGTAAGTAATGAATAATATTTTATTTTATTTTATATAAATTAATTCTTTATTTAGATCGTTTTAATCATTGTTATTGTTGGTAAGATGTTATGAATAAAATAATTTAAAGAAAAATATTTTTTTTGCTTTAGTTGCTATTACTCAATCGGTTAAAAGCAATAAAAACGGAAAATAAATTCGAACCAGGTGAGAGAAATTTCAATATCACATTATTTAATTTAAAGTTTTATTTTTTTCGTTATAGAATACTCTTCGTCGTGAACACTATTTTATATCTATATAAATATATATATCTTATGTTTGATTCATGTATGCTTATTTTATTTATCTTCATTCCTCGCGTAACAAAAAATTGCCTATCCACGTTCGTGTGTTCTTCTTGATTTTTTATGGTTCTTCTTCTTTGTTTGTTTATTTAATGCCGTGCTTTAAAACATTCTCTCATATTCACGTCCGTTGATATGATCTTATCTTTCTTTCGTTTATGCCATTTTTTTTTTGTATGATGCACACATCTTTTTCTTGCGTTCAAAACTTAGTATTTGTGTGCAACAAAAAAAGAAAATTTATCAACAAGGGTAAAATTTTGCATTACGTCATCTTTTGTCTCTCTTTCTTTTTGTTTTTTATTAAAAACTTTTTTCTAGATTGTTTTCTCTTCTATAACTTTCTTGTTAAATTATACTCATTTATAAGATGTAAGTATTCGATTGAACATAAATAATTTGTTAGAAAATGAATGGTGATGTTTTTGTTTTGTAGGACAACTAAAGGTAATGGTGCTCTACCAGCTGCTGCCGGTAGCAGTTCAAAACAACTTACTAGGCTGCAAGCTGATGCTGAAGAACTTACCGATATAATGAGACAAAATGTTGATAAGATATTAGACCGTGAAAAAGATTTGCAAGGTCTTGTGCGTGATGCTGGTAAATTTCTTTTTTCAGTAAAATATATAAAAGATGTGTTTTTTTTGTTAAGAAAAATTAGGAGATGATGCAGCTCAATTTCAACAAAATACAGAGAAATTACAAGATAAACAGTGGTGGAAGAATTTTAAAGTAAGTGACATTTGATTTTTGATATTGAAATAAAAATTATAATACGAACAAGAAAATAAATGTTAAAATTTGAGTAAGAGAATTTTTATTATTCAGACAAATTAATGTATGGATCGGAAGGTTTTCATTATTCAGCAAAAAGTTTACAACATAAAATATTACGTGAAAATAAAAAGGTAGATCATTATTTTTCTTCTGATTGCTATGGTTATTGATTATCTATCCGACAAAAAAACTTCTTTTAAATGATATTTTATTACTTATTTAGATGTGGATTATTTTGATTATTGTTATTGTAAGTAATGAATAATATTTTATTTTTTTTTATATAAATTAATTTTTTATTTAGATCATTTTAATCATTGTTATTGTTGGTAAGATGTTATGAATAAAATAATTTAAAGAAAAATATATTTTTTGCTTTAGTTGCTATTACTCAATCGGTTAAAAGCAATAAAAATCGAAAATAAATTTAAACCAGGTAAGAAAAATTTCACTGAATTTTAATATCAAATTCATTAATTTATAGTTTTCTCTTTTTCATCTTAGAATACTCATCGTCTTGAACATATTTTATATCTATATAAATATATATTTATCACGCGCAACAAAAAACATCATCTATCCATGTTCGTCTGTTCTTCATTTTTTTTCTGGTGCCTCTTCTTTGTTTTTTTATTTGATACCGTTCTTTAAAGCATTCTCTCATGTTCATGCCCAGTGATTTGATCTTGTCTTTCATTTATTTGTGCCATTTGTTTTTTTTGTATGATGCGTAGATCTTTTTCTCGCATTTGAAACTTAGTAGTTGTGTGCAGCGAAAAAAGAAAATCTATCAACACGAGTACAAATTTGTATTTCGTGATCTTTTCTCTCTTTTTTTAATTTTTATTAAAATATATTTCTAGATTCTTTTTTTTGTATAATTATCTTGTTAAATTAAATTAATTTATAAGATGTAAGTATTTGATTGAATATGAATAATTTCTTAGAAAATGTATGGCCATGTTTTTGTTTTGTAGGACAACTAATGGTAGTGGCGTTCCACCAGCTGCTGCCGGTGGTGGTGGTTCGAAACGACTTGCTCAACAGCAAGCTCAAGTCGATGAAGTTGTTGATATTATGCGACAAAATGTTGATAAGGTGTTAGAACGTGACAAAAATTTGTCACTTCTTGATGATCGAGCTGGTAGATTTGTTTTTTTTTCAATAAAATAAGTTTATAAAATAATAATTTTTTTTTGTTAAGATAAATTACAACATAATGCAGCTCAATTTGAACAACATGCAGGCAAATTAAAACGAAAATATTGGTGGAAAAATATGAAGGTAAGAAAAAAATGCTTTAACTTTTGCTTGTGATGGAAAGACAAATAACAATTCTAACGGGGCTTATTAGATGATGATCATTATGGGAGTCGTGGGCATTATTTTTGCCATTGTGGTGATAGGTAAAAATTCAGTTGTGTTTTCTTTATTTATTGTCCCTATTCAGTATTCGTCAAACTGCATGTCTAACTTCTGCTTTGATTATTTAGCGCAAAATAAAGTTATGATTTTGAAAGCAAAAAAATATTTTTTTAAAATTTACTTATTTAGCATGGATTGGATCGAAAGTTAAAGCAGTGACACCTGTTCTTCCATCCGGTGGTGTAACAACAGCCATTCCATCGGTAAATAATGATTTATCAAAAGTACCCGGTGGTTCAATGGATGTTTCAAGTGGCGATAAACTATCAACAAGACGTCGTGGACGTAGTCGTAAAAAAACAACACCAGTATCAGTCACTACTATTAGTTCAGTAGCAGCACCATCAAATGATGATGAACAAGAACCATCAAATACAGAAGATGCAGCAAAAGCCGCTATAAAACGAGTTATTCGTGCACTCGTTAATAGGCAATGATTGGAATTTAAAAAAACAAGAGCTAAACAGAAACGATCTAAATTAATTTTAAGATCTCGTTTTCTTTTTTTTTTGTCATTCCATCAACATAATTGACCCTCTTGCACTTATTTGCTGTTCTTTCTCTTTATTTTTTTTCTCCTTCCATGTTGTTTGTTTTGTTGTTGTTCGTGCAAGAAAATGAATATTTACTTATTTCTAAACAGTATATTTTTAGTGAGTCATCCCTTTAATATTGTGTATTTATTTCTCGTATCTTTTTATTCTTCATTATATATATATATATATATGTATACATAAATATTTAAAAAATAATAATAATAAAGTGTCACTTGGTCCCCTTTACTTCTAAATCAACAATGATTGGTGGTTGAGACGGTCGATAACGTAAATCACATGTAGATGCATTAACAAATATAGTTGAATCTTTCTCATCACGTCCATATCCTTCATGTATGTGACCAAATACATGCAATCGTGGTTTGATTTGTTTAATACGTGCAAGTAATTGTGCACATCCGACACGTTCACCTGCAGAAGTTATATCAAGAATATTTTTAGGTGGACCATGTGTAATAAGTACATCAACATCATCAGGTATTTTTGACCAAACTGCTTTGATTTCAGGACTATCAATAGGTAGATTGAATGCCCAATTGCAAAATTCAGGTTGATATGGACTAGACAAAAAACACTGTTTTCTTTTTTTGTTGAAAGTTTTTCTTTTAAATTAATTTTACCTTCCATAAAATTTTAATCCTGTTTCTTGATCAATAAATTCTTGTTCTTCTAGATAAATAATTCCATAATCAGTTGCTAACGATGGATCACGTATCAATTGTCCAATTTTTTGATAATCTTGTTTATTTTTGTGATGCCATTGTTGCCATGTTCGTTCATAAAATTCAGGTTCAAGTGTTAAATCATGATTACCAGCAATAAATACTTTTAAACGATATTGTTTTAAAGATTTAAGCCATTGTATAAAATTTTCTATTTCAGTTAGCTGACCAGATAAAGAAAAATCACCAGCATGAACAAGTATATCACCGGGTGGAAGAGCAAAGTGATAACGTGAATGAGTATCACTTATGCATACAATACGTGTCATTTTTGGTATAATATTACTAGCCATAATTTTGATCAAATTGAATGACGAATAAAATTGCATAACCGATTGACATATTTATGCTTTCTATCTTCAGTGAAAGAAAAATGAAGATTGGAGAAGAAAGAAAAGAAAACAACACCTTGTATTATTTCTAGATCCATCTATGAAGATGGCGATAGAAGTATTTTCAGTGCATCGCATTTTTTTTTTATTGTTCGCTAATAAGAAATAATTATAGTTATGTGTTATTGTTGCCACTTGATTGTGTAAGATTACCATAAAGCATGATTCATATATGAATGTTGTTATTTGCAATAATGCTGATGTAATGTCATGGGAGTGATTTTGATAATTTTTTTTTTGAATATATTAAAATCAAATTAGGATTACCTCGTTTTCTTTCTTTTCGTGATATCAAAGACATTTGTTTTTTTATGAATGAGTTTTAATTGATGTTAAAAATTTTTTTTTTTTTTTTAAACAGGTGATCGTTTTTAACAGCTTGTATAAGGAAGAGAGTTGAATGAAACATGAATTGATGACACAAGGACTCAAACTTTCACAATTAGTACAAAATATTGATACTTCCAAATATTGTATTTCTATAGAGAATGAATGAAGCATTAATACTATAAAAGAAAAAAATAAATAAATTTAAAAACAAAAATAGAACAGCAGACAAATATCATATTGCTTCCGACTGTGACAAATAAGCTCATATTTCAATCAGTTTATAGAGAAATAATAACATTGGAATAACGAGTGGATGTCTAATTTGAGTTCGAATATGAATGAGAATTTCAAAAACAAATCAGGACTTTAGTAGGGAAAAAACATTTATTTCAATTATTAATTATAATACAAATACCTGATTGATAAAAATGCCACATATTGTCGCTCATAGTGGATGAAACTTGGCTATACTACAATGAACGCTACAAATTTCAGCCTGTATAAAATCCGATGACTGGCATTACTATCAAAGAAAATGATAGAATTTCCAAAATATTAAGCACATATCTAAAACGGATGTAATAACCCTAATAAAAGAACTGAGTCTATTTTTTGCACTTCGAATACTTCGGTGCAATGCATTATATGCCTGTTTTTCATGGCATTCTCACCTGCTGTGATGGATGTGATAGTGTTTCCGTTGTATCCTCAGTTGTTGTCATGCGTGTGCGTGTTTCCACGTGTATTAGTATCCCAGTGGCACTCTCACTCTCAGTTGCTGCGATGCGTGTGGATGTATTCTGTGCTCACCATCACTCAGACTCTACTTCTCGTGCGCTTCACTCTCTTCCCCCCCTCCCTCCTGCTCCAGACAGTGGAGAAACTAGAATTGAAGCCTAAATAATAATCACTCCGTTATGTTCACACATTCAGTAATAAAACAATTACGGCTCCTACAGTCGATTACGCAGTTATTTCATTTAGGTATACAAGGATGTATCAGAAACATTACAATAATTGCCTACGGAGTTCGGAGGGTGTTATGCGCTGCCGATATAAAAGGCCAGTCACACCAGAAAACGTGCTTCTGCACACATGAAGATTCATTATCATATTTTTGAGCTATGAGAGAAATAACAAAGTTGAGACATTAATTATTGCACTAATATCATTCTCTGTATCCAAATAACAGCTCAGATAAAATTTATTTTTTATTTTTCTGCTGCACTTACCGGACAACTCTATTTGAATTATAATTTATAACTGAAATTCAATTATTTTATCTTTGCTACAGACAAGTGCTAGTCTCAATGCATTACCTATAGTTGTGAGTCTTGCTCAATCTCTAATATGTATTAACACTGATACGAAAGTTTAATTCAGATTCAATCATTTTAATATAAAGTATATATGGTTACTATTTTACTTTATAAACGCATTTCTACTATTCTCGTAAGTCTGACAACACTGTCAATAAAGTTGATTTTAGTATGCATAATCACACTTGTTGACTTGTGCTGAGTGGGAAGCGAAGGCAAATAAGAAGCGCATCAACATAGTGCAAATCTCGGTTGTTATTATTTTACACAAGAGAATCTTAGGGGTGTGAAATGAAGTTTGAACTTTGCTTGATGATTGTGGTTCAAAGAACGAGAGAAAGACAAAAAACCTCTGATGTACACAACATACAATTAGAAATATAAGAAAGAATAATAGAAAAACACACTCTCATAACAATAGTTTGAATAACAAAAAGTATTACGCCCACTGTGTAGGGTAAGACAGAAAAGTGCAAAAATGATATACAAAAATAACTAAAATTAAAACACAAAATGAAAGTGCTAATTTCAGTTTATGTTTTGTAAGTTATCACAAAACGTTAATTCAAAAGTATTCTATCGGAATATTGTCCTCTATGATGATTTAGATAATAATATTCATTTCATCAGTAAATAATTATTGTGTTTGAATATAACTTTACATGTCTAATAATTTCTTGTGATTTAAATCTTCAATCAGAATTCGGACTGTTGCTCTTCGCTGTAGAATTTCACTTGCTGCCATAATCTTATTATATGGATTAACTGAATCGTAAACAGCAATGTAGATTATATTTCAAAGATTAGTTACTTTTATTTGCTTTTGAAAGTTCGAACTAAACTATTGTAAAGTCTACTATGAATTTTGTTCGTGACTTATAAATACTTGTTTCACATAATGCAGCTAATTGTTGATAATATTGTCTTTTCATTATTTAATAATTTATTTTTGTTTATAGTAATGAAAACAAGACCGTACATAGGATCTACCGAAAGTACATTAAGTTCTGTACGTTTAAGCACTTCATCAAGCCAAAAAAGTTTAAAGTTTTCTCGACAAAGAACTAGTCTCAAGATATTACTAATGACTATCAACAGTTCAAGATCGTCTACCTACTTACTGTTAAAAAGACGATCATAGGCCTTTGTGAAGGCTTGATAATTTTATTGGCAGACGAGATATCTTATAAATAAAAATCATCATTTTCATATCGATGACAACAGATCTTGATTTAAATCATACAAGAAATTAGTATGTTAGATTAAAATGTTCATGACATCAAAACGACCTACTTAAACATAATTTGATGCTATTGTGACCTAATAATGTCGTTGCACACTGTCATATTAAAGCACAATAACATTTGTTTGTTTATGGCAGTCAACTTGCTCATGTCAATCATAAATGATTTTTAAAATGCTATCTGTTGTAACATACACACATAACCAATAGTGCCTTTAACACAATAAATAGAATCAAAAAAGGGTTTTGTGTTTGTTTTCAAATGAAATGTATGTGTATCGTCAAAACAGGCTTTAAAACGCTAAGTTAATCGTAAGATGTCGAAACAAATTACATAGTTAACAATATTAAGTGTGCATAGTACTAAAATATTATTTATAAAGTCAGAAAATCCAATTATATGTTTACATTCAACAATGAACTATGTTGAATAAAAACCGTTTTGCAGAATATACTATTTATTAGATTAATATATCTGAAAAACAAAAGCGTGACAAACTTTAGTTTTCATCTCTCATTCAAAATCATTCATATTCTTCAGAATTTCTGCAATAGATAACTCAATATCAAATTATAAATAGTCTATACTCGTCAAGCGTTATGATTACTTCCTAATGGTTAAGCATAGAAACTACAAATCATGAACAAAGAAAAAGGCTTTTTCTATTAATGCTCCAATAGATATCTATGATACACTGCAAAATTTACTATGTAAAGTCACAGTTATAAACTAATGATAGTTTCGAGATGTCGATTACATTTATCAGGAAATCATTCAAGCATTTAAAAGCCTCTAACATCACAAAATTTTTGTTTTTGCATGATATTTTTCATTCAGCGCTATTTCTTTATTCTTACAACTAAGAGATGATATCTTTAGAAAGTGCCTATGTTTTCTCTGTAATCAATGTTGATTCTCTAAATTCCCATATGCCGTCCTTGATTGTTTTTTACAGTCAATCCACATGAGCTGTTCGATGCTATTCATTAGTTCAGTCTGATTTTAACTATTCTTTTCTCTATCAGCAGGATCTTGAGTGTCACATTTTGTATTCAATATATCAGCATGTTGATTATATGAAGATTCTAGTAATACTGAACAAATAATTTCTGTCATATCAATTACCAGAAAGGCCATTGAAATTATCTATGATGATACTAAACTAGCATCAGTATACATTTAATCATGTGATAATTTTTGTTCGGATAATATCTTGTATATGAAAATGATCGATGTCAATATTGATCACAAACCTTTTGGAACAATGAGAATTGTATTCCTTGATTCTCTCAACGTGCTCTTGTAACACAAGCAATCAAGATCAAAATGATTTTTCATTAGTTTGAACAAGAAAAAAATAAAGCATCTATAGATAGTTGATCTAAAACTTTCAATCGAAACTACACTTTGTCACACATATTTTGGTTGATCCGTACAAATTATTGTTTCGTACTAAGAATTGGACAACAGTTTTTACTTTATCAGTAATTTATGAGTTATATATAAGTTACTTTTCTTGTATATATTGTCTTTACGTTTACCGTGTCGATTTCGGAAAAGATGAATCGCTTTTTTCATTCGGTATAATAAGGAAACCATGGTATTTCGTATATAAATTATTTGCACACTTTTAAACTAATATCTGCCTTTTCAAATCATTGTAACTTGGACACAATATGACTTGCCATTTGGTTTGGTACTCCATGAAATGTTCAATCGGATGAAATTTCACATTAATCGAATCACCGAGAAAAGCAAAATGTTAAAGACATGTTATAGAT
>CAJNSZ010000036.1:0-28076 GCA_905329745.1 Rotaria sp. Silwood2 | reverse complement strand
GGTTTCAGACATTGAAGTGTTGAATGAGCAAAAAAAATGAAAAAAAATTTTTTTTTATTCGATGCCTCGTATATGGACATGATACTCGATGGTCTCGTGAATCTTCTCTTAATTATTAGAATACAAACTTGTCTATTCAGAACAAAAACTTTTCTGTAAATACTTTGGTTTTCAGCAAAGCTTACTCAGATTAATGCAGTAAACAGTGAACTGTAGGACCAAAAAGATATTTCTTATTAAAGAAATGTATTTATTAAAAATTAATCACCAGATCATATTTCAGATTTTTTCATTTGCTTATAATAATTATGCCATTTCTGGTTTTTAATGATATGATGTTCTTTTACTATTTTCAAATAAGTAATCAATATTATTTCTTCAAAATCTTATGGAAAAGCGAATTATGTCTTGGATTAGCATCATTCATTATTGAAAAGAAAAATACTTTTACTCTAATTCATATGTTATAGTTTTGACCGCTGAATAATAATCAAACGGTGTATCGGTCAAAACACATAAATATTTGTGACAGATATCGATGCAGCCGATTGCTATGTAAGTCATACAACATTCCTAAGATATTATGTTAATAACTTTGCATATGATAATAATTGAATCTTGATGTATTTACTTCAAAATAATTGCTTAGCAGATTTTATAATACATGTGAAATTTGTTTCATCTTAACATTATCCCACATTATTCTAAATTATATAATAAAATTCTATGATTTTTTCCAAAAATGTGAAAAATTGAATTATTTTTGCTTCTGTAGTCAAACTGCTCGATTGAATTATATGAGTCTCTCGTAAATAGTTAACACAAATCATTAACATATTTCTAATAAGCTGTTCAAGTGTAATGATAGTCTTTTTTAGATCACTTGTAAAGATAAGAATTGATCTTGTAAAGAGGTTTTCTTGTTTTCTATTAATTCATATGAACTAATCTATTGAATATGACTATTGTTGTAATAAAAATTTATCACTGATCTCGGAATAGTTTTTTAATCTATTGATAGTTGCAAGGTCAGTGTAACAACTTTTTATATGCAATGAGTTAAATCGAATAGAATCTGTCTAAATATTCTTTCTAAGCAACCTAGATCAATTACTGACGATGCTACATGAGCGTATATCGATCAATGACGACGAAAACCGACCAACGTTTACAGTCATCATAGACAAATAAGTGATGAATGTAAAAGCACGATGATTTTAAACAACGTTGGCATAATACAATTGAATAAAATGAATTGATTCAATCCACATTATACGTTCATGTCATTTCACATAAATAGTTCAATACTGCATCTAATAAATCTAATGAAACGTTTCAGAACACAAATATATGCCTAACCGTGTAAACTGTGGAATTTCACAAGTCAGTATTACGATTCTACATCTTTATGTCGCATACGATCATGATACTGAGTCATGTATTACCGTCATAAAACGAGAAATACGAAACACATAGAATCGTTTACAGTTTCATCTGAACTTCATATGTTATTGATCTGAGTAACGTACAGTTATTTACATGAAAGTATGGCCGTAAACATCAGCTTACACTGCGGTATTCATCAACATTACAACCGATTTACGGCACGACTACTGCTGTAAATTATGTACGTATTTTGCTGTATATGACACAACGTCACACGACCGTAATACTGTCTTTATCAAAAACTCAATCCAATTTACAGCTCATATATGTTGACACATTTGTCCTTTACAGTGTTGTAATGGTGGGCCTTGAAGCTTTCACTTCCTATTCGAAAAATAAAAGTGAAGTGTTTTTTTTTCTAATTTTTTTTTCAATTGAATTCAAGTGATCTATCGTTAAAGAGTAAAACTAGAAGATGTATGTTGAAGT
The DNA here is from genome assembly GCA_905329745.1 of Rotaria sp. Silwood2. NCBI lineage: Eukaryota > Metazoa > Rotifera > Eurotatoria > Philodinida > Philodinidae > Rotaria > Rotaria sp. Silwood2. The sequence continues at coordinate 26,201 of CAJNSZ010000036.1, read as the reverse complement.
AGTGGAAGAATATAGAAATAATTATTTCGAACGGATGATAAGTATATCTAATTAAAAAATAATTTTATACTTCTACAATATACATAATTATTAGTTCATAAGTAAAACTAACCAATGTTTACTTAACTATCAAATCTTCTCACAAACTGTTTTTTAAATCTCTACACTCTTATGCAAAATCACAACATATTATACTGAAATTATAGAAAGCTTCTTTTTGTCTAGTTACTCCAACAATTAAGTTCTTGAAATTGTTTAAGAGTTCTTTTTTAAAATATTTTTACGCTGACTTTTTTCTTTGCTCATTCGAAACTTTTTTAAAAATTTGAATTTTGCAAATTTTTAATACAATTGAAACTAAGGAGCAAAACGTAATAAAAAAATTCGATCAAGTTATTTTACAATAGACTGTATTAAGCATATTGAATATTTACATGTGTAAAACAAGTACACATGACAACTTATATTTCTTCATTTTGTTTCCCGAATGATGCGGTGCAGTGTTCGGTAACTAATAAACATACATCCACACAGATGTTGGTCGATTTTGTATTATTCGGCCACAAATTGCTTTTCTTTTCTTTTTCTCTCAGTCGTATGCTGTTCTCAATTGGCAGAATTGAAACAAAATCTTATCGACACATCACAATAGCAAGTGGCCAGATCTTTTTTTTCAACAACAAGACGTACACGCGTGCACGTAGAGACAAAAACATTTATTAACACAGAAGTGAAATAGTCACAATCATCAACGAATGGCTGAGTTAGATTCGATAAGAGCGATACTCTACTCAAAAAATATTGATTCAAGTCAAGTCAAGCCATATACTGGTCTTCATATCAATACAGGCGGTAATAAAAATCATACTTTTTATTTATTTTGTTTTCATTAAGTCTTATACAAAGAGTAGGCAATGAAACAATATGTTTTTTTAGTTTTTTTTCATGAATAAAATTATAAAAAGAAATTGAATATTGTCTGATTCTCATAAAAAAAATCAATCTTATTTCTATTTTAAGGCGATTTGATTTTATCCACACCGTCACTCGAATCTTATCGAGTTAATAACGATCCACTTTATCGATACGAAGGAAGTATGTCTGCTTGTCTTCCAAAGGAAGTTGATTATCGTATTTTATCGTATGATTCACTTGAAAATCGTCGTTATCAATCGCTTAGAATGAAACAGCCAGTGCCACATAATGTAACACGTATTTTACAAGAACGATGTAAAAACAAATATAAATATTGATTTGCTTCTATATATAGAAGATGTAAATTTGTTTTTTCTCCTTGTAGTCGGCCCTGCTGTTTCGCCTCGTGCTGATCCATCAAAAACTGTTCGTGTTCAAACAGCCCCAGGATATCGAGTACTTGTAGAAAAAATTCCTAATCAAGATCAAACAATGGTTTCACAACGTTTCAATAAATTGAGTCCATTCGTAACAGAACATGGCAATAATCCAAATGCTAATCCTGTTCTTCGACAATCTGTGGCTTAAAAAAAAATCATTTTTTCATTTTTGATATACATATAAATATAGAAATAAATCAATAAACTTCTTTAAAGGTTTGACTAAATTCTATTCAGTCTTTTTTTTCTGTTCTTAAATAAACGAGTATCTATCTGGTATCCTATTGCGATGTCAACAAGCGACTATCAAAGCTACATATGATTATACTTATCTTCAAGCATCGTAGCTATGTATAATAAAAGATGTTTATTGAAGTCAATAATATTTCAGACAGTGTTTTATTCAATGTGAAGGGCGACGGACCTCTGAAGTTGGGTACGGTTGCAAAAAAAACATTTATCGATCCTATGTCTCTACCAACGACAAAATACTTGCGAATCAGATTTTTGATGGCTACTTTCATGTTTCCAGTCAACTGCAAAAACCACAAGATTCTCAGAAAATCTTTTTCGTCTGTAGAATTTTCTAGAGCTTGTTGTGCTGGTCATTTTGGTAAAAAGAATTCAAATTTACTCAAGAAGCCATCGTACTAGAAGCAAAATACTCAAAAACTTTGGTTATTCGTAGCACTCGCTGAGCGGCAGTTGACGTTTTTGAGTACTTTGACCCTGGCGACATGATTTATTGAGTAAATTTGAATCTTCTTTTTGTACTGAAATGATCAGTACAACAAATTTCACAAAGTTCTATAGAGAAAAATATCTCTTGACAGCCTTGCGTTTTTTTACAGTTGACTACTCATGGAAGCATCCATCGAAAATATACCAACAGATAAGCCGAAAGTATTGAGACAGAATCTTCCTTCATTGTTCGACCGATGACGATGACCGGTAAAAGTTATAAAATATTAGTTTCTAATGAAAATTTTGTGCTTTTTCTCAATCTCGAGCTCGGAATTTTTATTGGACTCTTGTCTTTGAAGTTATGAGCGAACCTATGGAAGACTTGAAAATAAAATTTGAACGTGTTTTAGAACCCAAAAATAAATGAACACGATAAAAGTAAGAAAGAGCAAACATATCTCTGCGAAATGATATCTTCATGATTAGTTTTTTGTAAGGCATCTATCAACAATGAAAACTTTGACAAGAAGCAGTGGCGTTTTTGTGATTCCTTGATTTTTCAGACTCATATAATGCATTCGGTTATTTTTGAAAGATTTTTTCGAAAATCTTGGTTCTTAACGCAGTTTCTAGAACACGGTTTCGTTCTTCATGATGTGCAAAAAGTCACTATTAGAACATATATAAAAGTGAAAATGTCTATTCTCAAGGTGTTGATACAAAAAATTTTCAAAACGTGATTCGATCAAATAAAAGGAAATCGAATTTAAACAAAGTTCACATAGTCACAGCAGAACTACGAAATGACTGTAAAGCATTATGGAAATAATTGCAACTATCTTCGTTCAAATTCTTTTTTTCTTGGATTCCAAAGATTTGCTCTGAACTCTTAAAAACTTCGAATCTAGATTCAGATATAATACAAAACTAATTTTAAACCAATATTTTAGAGGTTCTACTGGCTATCTTAATATGAAGGAACATTTTGTCTCATAATTTTCGGTCCATAGGCTATGTGTCTGTGTTCTCAAAAATTGACGTTCGCCCTTCTGCAAGATCGAAATTGGATAAAATATTGTTTGCAGGCGTTTTAGAATATATCAAAATATTATTTATTAATTAAAAGAAAATTATTGATTAATATATATTATTGAAAAAAACATTCAATTGTTGGAATTTAAAAACTATTATTTCAAATTTTTGATAAGCATCATTCGAAAAGAAAACTAATAAATGTTCATCTACAAAACATACTATTCTATCTGCTTGTTTTTTACATTCTGCACGTTGTTTGTTCTCCATCATACATCCATCTCTTATTCTTTTTTTAAATTCAACAAATATTATAGGATTTCTTTAAGTCATGTAAAATTCGCAAAGATCATATTATACGCTTCTTTAAAATCTTAAGACAAAAAATCCATTAACGAGAACAATAGAACCCTACATAGTTATTTTTATTGCCAACTATAAAGAAAATTAAAATACCCTTAAGAACAAATAAGGAAAAAGAACTAATAATAATTGCGCTCATGAATGACAGATTAGGTTCTCAACAAATTCTCGCATCGTCACAAGTTCCAGTAAAGCATAGGCAACCATTTAATTCTTTTTTGTTTCATAAGTTTTACTGAAATATTTCAGTTTTTCTTCGGGGTTTGGAATAATAGTGTCTGCACCTGGATGCCAACCAGCAGGACATACTAAAATAAAACATTTATCATAAGTTACAAAATTTACATTAGTCAAAAAGAAATTCCACTATCGACTAAAATATATATTAAATTTAGTCGTTTTATTTTATGTTTTGACTACAAACAGAGCTTGGTAAATTCTGATCATAAACAGAAACTTGGGATCCATAGGCCTTAATACAAAGGGTTTACAATAAAAACACTGCCTTTTTTTTTTAGACTTCTGTTTTTTTCTATGTTGAGTAGTGGCGTAACCAGAAAATGACGAGTGGTTGGGCACTGTCCTAACAATTTTTCAAAGATTATTTAAGAGGATTCTTCCCCTTTTCGGACTCCAAATTTTCACTTTTTTTAGTTTTTGACTTCTTTCTGCTCTATATATGCTTCAAAGCGTTCTCTATCTATTAAAAACATTTTGATAATTCAAATTTAGCTTTAAAGTTAAAAAGTCGAAAAGATAGAACGTTTTTCATGTGAAAAACGCTAAATCTCTTTCAATCTGCCGAGCTTTTTCAGAACTTAGCTTTGTTATAAAAGCTTGCAGAATCGCTCCTGGTTCTCAGACATAGTACATCTAGTCAAGCTGAAACGTTTTCTGCAGATACTAGAAATACTTTGGGATAGTTACATTTTTATTTTAAAAACTATTGTATCAATGATTTTTAGCATACCTTATAAAATAAGGTCTGTTTAAAAAAACATGTATTTTTCAGTGGGCTCTTCGTCTTTTGGCTTTTTCATTCGAATAGAAGGAGATGCAAAACAAACCATAAAAAATAGGTACTTCAAAATGTTTGTAGTATCTGTAAAAAAGGTTTCAGCTCAATCAGATATATTAGGGCTGAGAACGCAAGTCTATAAGCAGGACCATTTTCAGTCCTTGCGACCTTAGTATTTCATAGAAGAAAGAATCCAAGAATTTCGGCAATACGACAACTTTTGCCCTACTTATTAAATTCTATCTATTCTGAAAATTTCAAATTTTTCTCATTCACCGGTCTCCAGAAGTGCCCGAAATGTTAGGAGGGTTTCCTCAAGGTGAGAGTAGTGATTCTTTGAAGGAACAGTTAATGTTTGATGGAATGAAAGAGATTTTTGTAGTTGCTGTTGTTCTTGATGATAAAAATGGCGACAGAAATTCCGCAGCTTCGTCTATTGAACAGCAGGCTGTTTCATCTGATTCTGTTATTCGCGAGAATTCGTCAATGGTCGAAGCAGAAGTATTAACTTTGTTTTTCTAGAAGAATATAAGCCAGAAAACAACTCAATAGTATCACGTTTGGGCTCTTCATCATCGGGCTGCATTAAACAAGAACTCTGCGTTTTTCTTACAAGAATCACGAAGGTGTTGTTGTATGTCACTTGTAAAATCCATACGTAAGGAAACAAATCATATGTGAAACGATAATCTATCAATCATCACTGTCACTACAGACATCTCTCTATTTCGGAAGACAAGTTCCGATTGACAATGTGTTCAATCAATTTAGTCTAAGCTGAAGAAAAAAGTAGGGGGCGCAAATATATCGTGGTTTTTTACTTTTATCGTTTTAAACAAAATTTCTTTTTTTAAATGAGCGGTGACTGGACACCACCCAACCATGCACTACCTGGTTACGCCACTAATGTTGAGCTATCTTCGTCTGAACCAAAAACCTATGTTGTCCTTCTAGCTTCTTCGGATGAAGGCCGATCAACATGTTCTGTATGTGGTCAAAGTATGAGATTAAAGTATTAAAGTTTAGGTAGTTTTTATCTGGTAGAGGAACTTTTTCGGATTACTGTATACATCACACTAGAACTTACCTTCTCCATGTTTATCAGTATATTGAAAAGCTTGAAGAAGTCGAAGTGTTTCATCAGTTGATCGACCAACAGGAAGATCATTCATTGTAATTTGACGGAGAATACCACGGCCATCAATTATAAACAATCCTCTAAAAACAGAAGTGAACATAAATCAAAGAGAAAAGAAGTAGTTTTGTGTTGTATCTGTACCTCAATGCATGGCCTACATCTTGTAAATATACACCGTAATCTTTAGACATTTGATGTGTTAAATCTGACAAAAGTGGAATTTGAATCTTGCCCAAACCACCTTGTTCACGAGGTGTATTGATCCATGCTATTAGAAACAAAATAGTTTATAAAAAATTACGAGCAAAGTCTTCCAACTAATTATTTGCTTTGGAGTTCGAACTATGCTCATCATGTAGATCCTCATGAAAAATGAGTATCGTGAAAAAAGTTCGACTTCTTAGATTATTGTTGCCGAAGTATTGCATTTTAAAGGTTTTTTAAAGCTAATGCTGTGGTTCCCTTCAGGAACACTAGAAAAATTCGTTTTCGAATTTCGACTTCAAACTTTGTACAAAGATAGACCTTAACTAAAACAGTTTTTTTTGAAAATTCCAAGTCTTTTGATTTGTTCCTTTCCTGAACTAACAACATCAAATCTACCGATATACATGAGTAGTATGAAAGAGAAACTGTATCTGACGATAGGAGCAACGAAAATTTCTGAAACTTTGATAATAAATAAACTATTCTTGATGAGTCCAGTTTTTATGATGAATTTCAAGCGAAAATTCGAAAATGAATTTTCCTGATGTTTCTGAACTTTCCGAGTGTTCATAGTTCATTAGAATCTACATGAAGCACATAGTTTTGACTTGAAAGCGAGTAATTTGTTCAAGGACTTCTCGCGTTAGATAAAAAACAAAGAAAGTCATACCCAAATGAGTAAATTGCGAATCGACAGAGATTGCCACAACTAAAAAACATGGAAAATATTACTCTAGTACTAAAAGAAAAACAAGTCACTGCAGTGTACCTTCAGTATTAATTTTTTTAAATTCTTCAATACGATCAGAAAAAGCAATAATCTCAGTTGGACATACAAATGTACTACAAGGAAAAAAAATTTTTAAATCATAAACTCATAATTTATTTATTAGACTTACAAATCCAATGGATAGAAGAGAAGTACGAGATATTTATTTTTGAAATCATTCAAACTAATTTCTTTAAATTCTCCATTAATAACAGCAATACCTTCAAATGATGGTGCAGGTTTACTAACTAAATATAAAGATAAAAATAAACGAAGACTATTGATAATCAAATAAAACTCAAAACTAACTTTGAACTTTGCTATACTGTAAACTGAGCGGTTCTTTACTCGGCCGACTTTCACATGGATAAGCTCCACTGCTATCCACATGTTGAAAGCATACTTGTTCTTCCTTTTTGCATAAAATTAATGGACTCCAACAGAGCAATAAAACTAGGAGAGAAATACGAAACATCACTTGATGATTATAATCAAAATGATAATTCTTCTTTTTTTAAATATAAATCTGAAATAAAATAAATTATTTTATATACTATCGAAAACGTTTAATTCAAGTTGAATAAAATCATAAGAATCGATATAAGTAGGTAGAGCACTATCTCTCTGTAACTTGTCTATCAAATATTCGTACACTATGTGAATCTTAAATCGATTAACAATAATAAGATTTTCTTTTGACAAGTCATTCACACAAAATCGTATTCGTTCATTTCTTCTATAAATGAATTTTAAATTTATTGTGTTAAAAACAGTTACATATGAATTTGATGAATATAACTAACCTGAATATTTTTTTAAATTTATGTAATCTTGCTTCATACATTAATCTTTCTATTTACGGAAGATATTTGTAACAGACAAAAAAAAACCATATAGTGCATGTAAAACAATTCCTCCCTTATCAAGGACATATTTAATATATCCGACGAGAAAAATCTGAAGAAAAAAAATTTTAATTGCAAACGATCTAGAAAGAACATTAAATAGTCTCATTATTTTGTCAATATCGAAGTTAATATATAGATGAATTTCGACTAGATTTTCTGTGTCACTCAACACAAAAACGTATGAATCACTCAACAAAAATACATTTGCTTCTATCTCTAGAATATCGGACAACTTATTTATAAATGACAAAATTTTCAGTTGTTTTTTCCTGACAAATATTCTTAACAAAATTGGATTATCGCTCTATCGTGACGTATTTGCTGAGACCAATGTGTTCTCTAGTAACATATCATTTCATACTGTATTACAATGCGAATCTTTTAAGAAAAGATTCAAATTTGAATGATAACCATTGGCCGACAAATCGACAAAACATCGCAATTCTTCATGTTCTATTCTATGACCTACTTATTTGCTATAGGTCAAAAATTCGAATTTAAATCGATTGAATATTTCGTTCGCTATAAAATTTTGTCATAATCGAATACTTCCAATGCTGTTCTGTCATTTCCCAGTTGGTCATTTCAAAGAAACCATTAAAAAGAAAGAAAGAAAAAATTTATTCTAATTTTTCAATTCATATTATATGACCAATTATTATCTAGCGCCACAAATCATCATGAAAAAAGCGTTGACAGTAGTTTTTCCACGTTAAGAATATCTCTTTCTCATTCTCTTCCGTCAAATATATATTGATGCACAGTCTTTCTTACACAAGTGTTACGAATATATTTTTTTTTTGTTTATCTATTTTCAGATCTGATTTATGCCAAATCGTAGAAAGCCGAATACATTATTTTTGCCTGCTCGGATCAAGCGGCTAATGCAAAAAGATGAAGAAGTAACAATTTATTTATAAAGAAAAAAACAAAAAAAAAAACTTTTTTTTTTGTGTTTTTATCTTTTAGGTCGGAAAACTTTCGGCAACAGTTCCGGTGATTGCAGCACGTGCATTAGAACAATTTCTTGAAGAACTTATTACTAAGTCGGCATCAATAACAATTTCACTTCAAGCTAAAACTTTAACACCTGAACATATTCGACAATATATATATACTGATGCACGTCTTTCATTTCTTCATGATTTAGCTAATCGAATGGGAACTGGTCCAAATAATGTTGGACGAACACTTTCAACATCTTCTGCAATATCAACAACAACAAATCGTTCACCATATCAACAACAATTAAGTGTACCTTATCAAGATCCATTACCATTACCATCAACAACATCTACAAATCAAACGAATTTACTCTATATGAATCATCAATTAAGTCGTACATATTCAAATCAATATTATACTAAAGTAAAAACAAATAAACGAAGTTTTGATCTTGTTGATGATGAACAAGAAGAAGACGATGATGATGATGATGATGATGATGACGATGATGAACGATTTATGCCTAATCATACAGCCACATGAACAACTAAAAAATAAAATAATCTTTATTGTATAGTCTTCGTTTTTTTTCGTCTTTTCTTTATTCTGTTCTTGTTGTTTGTGTTTTGTATTAGACCTTATTGTTTCTTTTTTCGGTTCCTATGTGACGATAAGATACAATGTTACTCCGTCCAGGAAACTTATTTCATTTTTTTTTTCTTGACTTATTTCAGATAGACAAAAAAAGGAGACATGTGTGAATGGCGTGAATTTCGTCCACAACAAAAATTATTAAATTCAAATTTTGATGGTTACCGTTTAACACTTGAACCACTTGCTCAATATTCATTAAAATTTGATAATAATATTCATGTACAAAAAGATATTGATCTTGATAATGATTTATATACATATAATGGTATAAAAGGATTTAAATCTTTAAATCAACTTTATATAAATAATAATGATTTATATTTTTTTGATCAAATGCATTCAATACAAAAAATAAATTTATCATCAAATGAATCATTGTCACATTTACAACAACCAACAATTGTTTATCACTTATCGAAAAATACTTTATATGGATCAATGATTTTTATAACTGATTCACTTGTTTTTTTATGTGATGGTCGTTCAAGATTATTTATTTTAAATACAAATAATAATTCAAAATGGAAACTTTTACATGAAGAAGATTTTGATGAATATTTAACATCACCAATGCGTTTATTGCATGCAGTTTACTATGAAGGTTATTTACATGCAATTATTGGTTTTATTCAAACAGAATGTAAATTATTTTGGGTAACATTTTCATTAGGATTATCAAGTGAAATTAAATTAACAAGAAGACGAATATTAAATGGTAAAAAATGGCCAGATTTTGTATCTATTGAATCTAATGGACAAGGATTATATATTGCTGCTGAAGGATTTTATACATTTACATTTGATTCCCTTATTGAGGTAAAGAATAAAAACTAAACATTTATACAGCTTTCTCATAAGTCTTGATACTAGAGTCTGCAACATTGTTTAGACTTGTAAAAAATAAATAAATACCAGAAAGAAAGTTCGGAAGCTAACATAATTACCATAAAAGTAATCGAAACCATTTGTTCGAAAATAAAGCACTTTTCTGGGAGTCTCTCAGCAACATTTGTAATTTTGAATACGGTAACAACTGTGTTTGTATACGAATTCTGCAAGTTTTCTCGTTAAATTTGAGTAATTTCGAAATTTGTTTGTAATTGCACAGAAATTTTTCATTTATTAAAATATCTTCACATTCTTTGTAGGATAGATTTCTGCATAATGCTTTTGATTGATTATAATTCTACGATGGAAATATACTTTTTTGTAAATCAGAACATATCACAGAGTTCATAAAGTCTACAATTTTCGGACCAATCCGACACTACGTGAGACGCAACAAAATTAGTTTTATATGCAGACAGAAAATAGCCTCTAACCAAACGTTTTCATATGAACCTTAAGTATTCGTGTCAATCTATCAAATGAGATAGTATTGGATAATATCTTCTCTCGTAAAAAAAGTCCTGAATGACTGCATAAAAAAACTCTTAGGTATTTATTCGGCGCTCATCATGATCCATTGGTTATATATTCAGCCAAGCTATGTACTTAGTAATCGAATTGAAATGTATAAAGTAAATGAGAACGTCGCGCGCAGAATAAAATACATAGATTATATTTTAAAATGTTGATGAATTATTTAATAATCGAGTTTTATTTCAAGGTGACAATTAACTTGTAACGATTGACAAAATTTCTAAGACACTTGGAGAATTAATATAAAGTAATGAACAACAAATACGTGATAGTCAAATGATATTTTTGTGTGATCAAATTGATATAGGAGTATTTTTCGTTTTCTTCTAAAGAAGATATTATGAAATAATATTTCATTGAAAAGATTGACAAGAATATTCAAGGTTCATATAAAAAATCATTCTGTTAGAGGCTATTTCCTGGCTGCATAAAAACGAATTTTATCGCGTCCCAAGACTTCTGAAACATCCTGTATAGTTTAAAATTAAATATATTTCACTAGGTTAAAAAAGAAGAAATATCAAAACAATTAGTTGTTGAAAAGATTGAATCACCTCTTCATTATATTTGGTCACAAACTCATAGTATTGTTGAAATAGAAATTGATTCTAAAACAGATGAATCCCAGCAATGGTCAGTTAATATGGAATCTAATCATTTGAAATGTTCTGTTAATGATATTATATTAATTGATGCTAAACTTTATGATAATATTGATCCAAAAGAAAGTTCGTATGTGATTACAAAAGATAAAAGTAACCTATTAACAATAACTTTACATAAGTCTAATGCTGGATCATTTTGGAATGAAATATTTAAAGAAGGTCAAGCTGTATCAGGTGATATTAAAATGAATTCTTTGCCTGAAACAACAAATAATATTGAAGAAGATGATGAAATTAAACAACCATATAATAGTCAACAGCTTGAAGAATGTGATCAATATTCAAATGACACTGATAATTTTTTATCACGATTCGATGGTGATAAACATTGTATTACACATCAAGCATTGATTTATAATCAAATATTATTTACAAAATTAGATCCACCATCATTATGCATTCGTCATGACGTAAGTCGTTTCCTAAAAAAAACTTTTTTTTTCTTTAGATCATACACCTAATCGATCGCCTTGCTTTTTCTACCATCTTGAGATAATTTCAATATATAGAGCAGTGTTCTGCATCCGATTCGATCCGAACCGACTCGGCAATAAATGTGATCTCGACGTTTCAAAATGTGTTTCCTTTTTCAAACTGCTAATTTATATAAAATCAAAACAATTTATTATACAAGGCGGGTAAAAATATTTTTTCCTGGCGGTAACGCTATGGTTTCAAATAGCATCCATAACAAATTTTATACCAAATTAAAGCGCGTCGAAAATGGGATGTATCAATGCTAGATAGCAAAGGTTATGGCAACTTTTTAGAGTCGAATTCAAGAAATTCCTAGAGTTTCACACCATTTTCACATTGAAAAATTACTTTCATGAGGCAGTTCAAACTAGATCTCATTTAAAATAAGGAATATCACAAAGTACTATTTATATCTTATGGTTTGATGAATATGATCAATAATCAGTATAATGATCATTAGCTTTCTTTACAGCACGAATATGAGACGGATACGAACATGAAATGGTTTCAAATAACTCAATGTTTGTTTCCATGTTTGCCAAAACATCTGAAATATGTTTTTCAAAGTTTCTTCATCATAATGATTGTGTTCCAGCTTCTATAACATTTTCTTTCAGTTTTATTTTTGATTATTATTCCAATATTTCCAGATCAGGTGTGGAGTACTTCGTGTTATCCATCATTTTAAATGAGATCTAGTTTGAATTGCTTCATGAAAGTAATTTTTCAATGTGAAAATGGTTTGAAATTCTAGGAATTTCTTGAATTCGACAGTAAAAAGTTGCCATAACCTTTACTATTTAGTATCAATAAATCCCATTTTCGACTCGCTGTAATTTGGTGTAAAATTTGTTATGGATGCTATTTGAAACCATAGCGTTACCGCCAAGAAAAAATATTTTGACCCACCCTGCACTTGAGAACAGGTCACAGAAAGAAAAAGATATATTGTTTTACTAAAAGAATTCGTTTTAAATGAAAACTCATTGATAGACGATGAGAAACTAATTGAATACATGGAAAGGAAAATGAATTGATTCAAAGTTGACTCCGACTTTGCCCCACCTTTGCAAAGCCATGAGAAGACAGGAATCGGGCCTTCAAAATACATTAGTTTGCACAATAAATATCAACGAATAAGACGCACCATTCAAAAAGCACTTATAATGTTCAACCTTATTGTCTAGCAGACAATTTAGATAGCTGGAACCGCTCCTAGAAATGATTCCGATGCAGATTTCTAGTGACCCTGAATTATCGTTATGGGAAAGCATTTATGTATATATCCACAATTATGATGTTTGACGCCAACACTGCAGTCTATTCCAGTGTGATCAACAGCAAACAAATGTGTGCTTAGAGAAATTGATTGAGTTTTGAAGGCAAAAAAACACCAAGTGAACCCTAAATCACTTGATACACTTGCTTTTCTGTTGCTGTTTTTTGGAAGAAACTAGATAGCTTACTTTTTCACATAAACTAAGAGGTTGAAAAATTCACTATAACTGTGAAAGTAACTCGAATGTCGATTAGCTCCAGCCAGGTACAGCTATCCGAGTCCGGTTGCAAGAAAATTGTATCCATACAGAACACTCTGTATAGCACCGTGGTTTTCATCAAAATGTAAGTTTATTTTCATAGTTCATTAGCTCATTATGTCATACATTTACTATGTCAGACTAGAAATACTAAAAATTGATTATCCACCACAAGCAAAAGGACTGAATGTTATATTTCGCACTTCATCTTTTTGGAACAACACATTAAAAAAATGCAACTTGTTGTTTAAAAAGATAAAATGTGAAGTTTCATATTCAGTCATTTATGCTTGTCGTGGTAGATAAAAATTTTTAATTTTAGGTTGATGGAGTTATATGGCATATAAATTCTATAGTAACTAATGATCAAGCACCATGGACTCATGAAGCAACATTAAATGCATTCGGTTATGTTCAAGCATCTAAACAAAGTCGTAAATTTATTTCTACTCCAGCTGATTATTCATATGCATTAATATCTGATACAAGTACACATTTATACATCTATAAACAAAATTCTCCAGCATCAAATCTACCTGGTTCATCATTACGTAATCGAAAGAGTGGTAAAGTTGTTGAGAGTATTGCAAAACAACATATGATATCACTTGAAAATCATTGTGAAATTCTTGGTCTTATCACAACAAATGAACGAACATTTATTTTGACTGATGATCAATTATTTATTATTACTATTTGAAATTTTTCTTGTTTTTTTTGTTTTTGTTTTTAGATATTTTGTTTTTTAAATTATGGATAGTGGACAATTAACTATTGACAAAGTAACACAATTATTACATCAACATAAATTTCCAGCATCTGTTGAAGCAGCATTAATTGCTATACGTGAATGCTCAATGTTTACACGTAAAGATTTATCTATGTTAGCAAATCGTTTTATATTTTGTCATTCATTATCAACATCAAATACAAATCCAACTCAAACAATATGGATAAAAACATTAAATAATATTCAAGAACTTCATACACTTGATTTATTAAGACAATTTCTCGAAAACCAATCTGATTTAACAATTTCAACACGTGTTTTTGATATTATTTTTTTTGATATACTTTCGGATACAGATCATCCATTATTTACACTTTATTATAATTTAATATTAAAATTTCTTTCACTTTCTATATCATTTGAATCAAAACCAACATTAACAATAATTGCGCGATGGCTTTTAACAATATCAAAAACAATGGATTCATTAATAACAAAAATTATTGAATTTATTATACGTGAACATATTGCATTAGCAATAACTAAATCTATTAATAATCTTTGTACAATATCATCATTATTTACGTTATGCTTTATTAAAGAAACATGTATATTATTAGATAAAGAAAATTTTATTATTGATAAAAAAATAATTCAAACACTTATTGAATTACTTACATATGGTTTAACTAATTCTACTAATTTATTACTTGTTACTTTACAACAAGAATTTATTGCGCAAAGTAAACAAAGAGTTTTTATATTCATATACAATAATTAGTTATGCTTCAGGATTAGAAATCTTGTTCTTAGTCAGGATACAAAACAGGCTTACCCAGCACATCTCTCACATGATACTATTTTGATATTTATCACTTTTTGAATCTTTCAACTAGGGTAGGATTAAGGGAGAATGAGTTAAAAACTTCATAAGGTAAGGACAGGGCAAAGTAGAGTAAGAGCAAGAAAATATTTCTCAATCATGATACTAAAACAGCTTACTCTGCACATTTCTACTTTCGATATAGTTTTGTTTCTCGAAAGACTTTGATTTCGTTGTAGTGCTTTTTTTGGAGGAGGGGGGGGGGGAGGGATTTTTGAAATTCATTCATATTTTATACTATTGTTTAGAAACATTAATTTTGTTGTATCGCTACAAAAGAAAGGTTTGATAAAGTTAAATCTAAAAATCATGAACCTCATAAAAATAAGGCGTGTACGTGACGTGTTACTCATTTATCGAAAGAAATATTAATAAATAATTCTATAAAAAATTACATAATTTTATGTTCTCCAGTTCATAATAAATTTAAAACATTAAGCAAGAAGAACTTTGAGTATTTTATCAAAAATTCACAAATAGAAAATTATTCATGGAGACCATTCATATAAATGATGACTGCACAATGTTACTTATTAAGCTGACATAAAATTAATTTTAAAAAAAATATACTTGAATGCTTCCACTCAAAAATTTGATTATCATCGAATATTCATTGAATAAAAATCTAATTAAGCATTTTTATAATGAGGTTGTCAGTTATTAATATTCGAGTTTATTTTGTCTATAATTATTTATAAATTGTTGATTATCTTACTCCCAATAGCATTTCTTAAACCATAGAATAAAAACAAGATCGATATTTACCATCTGGTTTTGATAAAATTCTTTTCTTTTTTTTTAAATAGATAACTCATCCTTATTTAATTTTGTGCCTTCAATGATTCGTCTGAATGTTTTACTTTCTCTTCGTGCATTTGAATCATCATCATCATTATGTTCACATCTTGATCATTTTCATACATCAATTCTTTCATTTTTATTTTCTATCGTCATACATAAGTCAGATCAAAATAATGTTCTCCAAAAGAATCTTTTTCCATCAAATTATTTTGAACAATTACTTATTACAATTCAAGATTTTATTGAACATGAAAAACCTGATCAAAAAAATATTGATGAATGTATACAACGTTATTTACAAATATTATCAATTTGTAAAACTTCATCATTACCATTAACTCATTTGTGTATCTGTGATTTAGAAAAACATTTTTCATTATTTACACATCATAAATTATTTCATATACTAAAAGATAAAGAAGAACAAGAAATAAAATAGCATAATTTTTTCTAAGTAGAATTGATTATTATTTAAATTTTGTGTTTCAGATGGATAAAGAAAAATCTATGAACGATACAGATAGTAAACGTACTGAACGACTTGCACGTTTAAAAGAACTTCATTATCGACGTGTATGTATAGAAAAACTAACCAGTGAGCCATAATGAATATCCGCTTTTTTCATGCCATCTTTTCATCAACTAATCTTCGCTATTAAAAAAAACAAAATATATGACAAGATGCATCGAGAAGTGCTCCAACATTTACAAAGAAAAGCCTATACACTTTTCTTTTACAAAAAATCTGTTCGACATTGCCAGCATGATTGTTTCTTTTCGTTACTTCAATGATTAAAGAATCTTGGTTTGTAATTTTATTTTATTACGTATTGTTGCCGATAGCCTGTCCCATGACATAAATAAACAAAAATGTTGAGATCAGAATTGTTTTTTATTGTTCATCAATGTTTGCTTCTGAAATGCCCGAAATACCTCGAGCATCATGTAAATGTTTGCTAATGTATATGAGGCATTACATTATCTTATTAATAGATGATATTGTCGATCAGTAGTCATCCGAGCTGAGCAAGTACGAGTAAGCAATACTCGTACTTGCTCATCTCATCTCGATTCAAATATAATTGGAAACCCGAGACCATTTTTAGAAGCACCTAATCATGCCATCATTTTTTTGAATACTTAGCCTTTTAACTCATGTTCTCTCGTTGATATGCTTCATGTCAACTAGCAACATAAATGCGCTTTAATGACAAGTAATTTTTATCAATCAATCAGATAAAAAAGTAAATCGGTCGTTTATTTAAAAAAATTATCTTATTCGCAGTGTTGAAATTTGGTCAAACAGAATTTGCCTTTTTTTCTAAAGCACAATACTGATATATAAAATAAGCTTTGTCTTGGTGCATCTTGCAGTATAATTTATTTTTTAATAAATCCTATTAAGTAATTGAATGATGACATGCAAAAAGTAGCCATTCAGTATAAGTCACTCATTACTTAGTTTTAATTTGAAAAGCATTCGTTGTTTTTAATTAAAGAATGAAGCTCGAAAACTAAATCATGCTGAAGTTATTGAAGAAGACCATCGAAAAAGTCTACCAACAAATTATGAACGGCGTTGTGAACGTGTTAAAAAACAAGAAGAACAAAATAAACGACGACGTGAAGTTGCTGATGCTGGTCTTGATTATGAACGTGTTGAACAACTAGATTGGACAGCTGAAGAATGTGATAAATGGGAGAAAAAACGCAAGAGAAAGAATCCCGATGTTGGATTTGATAGTGAGTTAAATCTTCCCCTATAGTTATTTTAAAATTCTATTGACATAAAAACTATAATAAAAAGAAAAAGAATTATGTTATGATGAATTAAACGGAAGAATGGAGAGAAAAAGAGAGCACAAAAAAGTATATATATATATTTCTTTTTTAAGAAAAAAGAAAGTTCTGAAAAAGAATGTTTCATTAATTATAATTTTGTTCAACTAAACTTGTAACCTATTGACCTTCTATATTCTGTTACTTTAACGGTTATTAAATAGCTTATTATGACATTTAACAGAAATCGTACTTACTTTTTTATGACATTCGAAGGTCTCTTTTAAACACAAATGAGAACTTTGCTAAGCATAAATTTATTCATAGATTATGAGCAATGTACTTATCGTGCTTACACAAAATTGACTGCACAAATAAAACCTGATATGGAAGCATGTAATAAGCAAAAAGAAGAATTGTAAGTTTAGCGTTGATATGATAGATCATCACACTTATATGTATATCTATTAAATTTGTAGAGGTGAAGATTATTATGCAACATCAAGTTCATTGATTCATGGTACACATAAGCCAAGTGAAACAGCAGTTAATCGTATGGTTGAAGATCTTGAACAACAATATTCGAAACGTGGAAAATTTTCTCGACGACGTGCATTTGATATTGATGCTGATATCGATTATATTAATGAACGTAATCGGGCATTTAATAAGAAAATCGAACGTTATTACGGGAAATATACAGCCGAAATCAAGCAAAATTTGGAACGTGGTACCGCTGTTTAAACAACACATATATTCTTATTCATGTGAAACCTTTTTCTTTTCTTTTTGTCTTGTTTTTTTGTACAAATAAACAAGCAAGCTCATCTATATATTGGAAAAAAACGAAAGTATACATTTATATATATATGGTCAATAATGATTTGTATGTGAATAAGAGTAAATGAGAGATGATGTCATCAATTTTTGTTGAAATGTCAATGCTTTTTTTTTTGTTAAGCCTATTCGACAAACGAACAAGAGAGTGCTTGACGTGATGTATGTCTATATATGTCCTCGTTCCTTTCGGCTTTTTCTAATTACGATACGGGCACGTATTGGCTTGCATAGTGTGAGATCGATTAACAAGACGTTAATTTTCTTTGAAACGATAGAGTGGCAGAGGAGGAGAATAAAATGTGTTCTTTTTTCTACTAGTACTTTTAAACACTCAAGAGCGTGACCAGTAGGCATACAGACAAAAAGGGGAACAGTCAGAATAACCACAAAAAAAGCAGGCGACTCAATTGAATTTGTATCATGAACGGTTCATTGAAAATTTAAAAGTATATACATATCTCACAAAATCAATATTCATTAAGAACTTACATGTAGAAAAATATAAAAACTAGTAATTGACCTTCAATATGAGGTGTGCATTAAGCCTTGCTTCTTTTTTTTGCCATTTTTCTTTCTTTTCATTACGTTTATGCCAAGCATACAAAGAAAAAAATGAAGATTGAGATAGAATCATAGAATTGTTAATCTTTTATAATACAATGACTCCATTCGGTATTCTTTTTTATAGTAAAAATGTGACAACTTGATGTGCCTATTATTTCAGTACACTTCATATAAATAGAAGAAAAACGACATTGGAATAGTCGTAGTGTGAAGAAATTAAAAACAGGCAAGTAAATTTTATTTTTTATCGTTTATTTTACAGTTATATTTTTTTCTTCGTTTTGATTTTTTCCAACCTCTCTTGTCGTACCAGAACCGATAATTGGACAAGTGGTGCGTTCTGTCAGCATCGGCATTCTTTTTTTTAAGACAGGCAAGGTAGTTGGCTCGTTCATCATCGTAAAATCTGAACTTTATTATTAAACTATATATATATATGTGCCGAAGGAGAACGATGAAGAAGCCACACACGCACACTCTCACACACAACGTTTTTTTTCCTTTTTTCTCCTCTCTCTCCAACTCATTCATCTCCCTCACTTACTAGTGTGTTTTTCTTTTATAAATATTCAGTTCTATATTCTCATGTTAGATATATGCCGAAACTCAACGTTACCTTTAGGCAAAAGTCTACCTAGATTAGAATAAAAATACAAAAGAAAGTCAGTTTACTTTCGCATGGCATACAAATCTATCTTGTTCAAATATATGTCTTATCATTTTCAATGTCTCGACTGATAATAAAATCAATTTATGTAAGTATTTTGAAAGAATGAACGAAATGTAGTGTGATATTTTTTTATTATTTTTCTTTTGTTTATCATAATGACGAATGCATAGAGAAGAAAATCTATATACTTCAGTTAATCTTTTTCTTTGTTCTTTTCTTTTTTTCTCCTCTCGGTAAAGCTCGTTGGACTTTTTATTTTGTATAAATGCCAATAATGCTCAGGTAAGCACAAAAAAATGATTAGATGTCGTATGAAAATTTCGAGAAGAAACGATGTCAAGAATTAGGGCAAGACATCAATTTCAAAAATCAAAAGGAAAGTGTAAGTGAAAATAGACGTCTTTTTTTCTTCTTTCTCACTTAAATACTTCTATGATTTCTTCCTTTGTAATATGTTTTTGTCTGCAAAAGATGACATAGAAAAACAATTGACTTTTACGAACAGCTAAATAATGTATATAGATATGCTTAATGCAGTCAAAAATAACAATCGATAAAAAAGAAACTAAGAGGCAAAAAAGTAAAGAATATGCGGACATATTTCAAGTGTGTGAAATGATTGCAGTTGCGGATTAGACATAAATCACGTCATAAGAAGGAAAAGTAACAAAATTAAATGTATTCTTATTGTATGTCAAAAAGAAAAACAATTAGGATAAAGATAAAGAAAAAAGTAAAACGAATATATCGATTTTTTTGGACATTAAATTGAGAACAAACCATTCGTTTTTATTAGCTTCTATCAGATTGAGTTCGAATAACGAAATGAAAAAAAAAAATCGTTTTTTCTCTTATTTGAACAATATAAGACCAAATGTTTAATATACTTTTTATTTCTGTAATAACAGTAATATAACATCGTCTTCGGTCACTTTTGTTCTCTCACATTAATATTGAGGTGTCGAAGTAATTTATTCACATTTCTTCATACTTCGAAATTTGATCAATATGATCAGATACAGGAAGAAAACGCGTGCGCATTTGGATATCTACGATTAATCTTATTTATGACAAATTCGTTTTGAAAACAGACCCATCGAAATTTGATCAGTCGTTTTTTTTGTTCAAATAGGCTTCAGGGTAAAAATACTCAAAAGAATTACATCACACATCTCTCTCTCTCTCTATATATATATATATAGATGTTTGTTTTTTTCACCAATTGAACCATACGATGACCTACTACATATTGAGTATTGAGTTTTATTTTGTATGAAACTGTCTTCAATATTTGAAAGCAATCATAGTCGCTTTCTTTTCAATAGCATGTTTTCTAATGTATGGATCATCAACTAGAGATAACCTTCTCATTCATATTACCTCTTTTCTTACGCAATCTACATACTTACATTTGTCGACTAGAAATTGATTTTATTTATTTATTTATTTTTTACCGCAGGGATTATCTATTGCCTATCACGTCGATAGACGATGAATCAATTGGAAACAAATTTAGTTTTATGGGCTATTTGTTCCATAATTTTATTAGAACTTTTATTTGTCATCTGTCTATGCCGATGCTGCTTCAATCGTATTAAACCAAAACGATTTTATGTTAAGGTAATTCTTTTCTTTTTACTCTCATTAATTCATATGAATATTCGAAAAAAAATTATTATTCTAACGATGGATATCTTATATCAAGTTACCACTTAATGTTACTTGTTGATCACTATTCAAGGCGAATGATTCGTTATTCAGTTCGAATACTGTTTTTTTTTGTTAATCAAACGGAAAAAAAAAGAACGAGAGATATTTTCTGTTTATACTAGAATAAGCGCTCAATTAAGTCAATTGATTTTATCATAGCTTTTTTTTACACTCATACTGATTATTTATTTTTAAGACGAAAAATATGATTTGTAACTATATCAGATTAATATTGAACATTTTTTAAATAAATATGTGACATTCTATTTTTATAGCGAGAAGAATATGAATATCTTCAAGGCAATAGTGGTACACCATCACAATTTCAATCAACTATTCTTCGTCCTCCACATGCTGATGAATTAGCACTTGTTGGTACTATTCGAGAACAAAATCCTACGATAAGTTTTGAAAATGGTATTCAAAATTTTGGTTATTATCGTGATCATAATGATGATAATGAATTTATTCCACCAGCATCATCTCTACTAACAGCACCTCCTTCTTCATCTCAGCATTTTAATTGGATTGAATTACGACCATCAACAACAAATGGAATAATAAATACTGCACAATTGTCACCAACTGATTATGAGGTTCGTTCTTATCCGACAGATGATTACCTTTATGCACATCAATCTCTACCTCCTCGTCCAACTATAATTGATTTTCGTCAATATCGAGATCAATACGAAGATGATGATCATTTTAAACATCATGATGATGATGACGATGATGAATTAGAAAATTTTCAATTTCATTCTCTTCATCGTCCTGAACTTATTCTCTCACATATACAACGAACAGATACTTCAACTGAATCATTCAGTGGTAATCATTTAACACTTGTACCTAAATCTATTCTAAAAGGTAGTACTAGTACAACACCACCACTTGATTTACTTTCAACACAATATCCTCAAACACATCGTAGTCGAACATCATCAAAATTTGATGAATCACCAAGAATATCAGTGAAAATAAATACAGATGAATCGATACCAATAGATTATCGAACAAGTGCAATTGAAAAAACTATTCCAAATGAATCAATTATTCCAACATCATCGAATCGAATGCGTTTTGCTAGTGTTAGTCAGTTAAATGAAGTCGAATGGGAAGTACCAAGAGAATTTCAAACTGTTGTTTATGATTTAACTGAAGACAGACAACCGTTTCGTGGTGCTTTAATTTATGCTTCAAATGAAAATTTAAATAATAACAATAATAATAATATTCATGATGATGAAAAATTATCAAATCGACAACGAAGTCAATCAGCTGTTGTTGATCAAAGAACACATGTATCACGTATATTTGTACCATGGAATCATAGAAAGAAAATTGTTCAATCTCTTTATTTATCAAATGGTATCGAACAAGGTGATACTACAGAACAAAAAGCATTTGAATATTAACATCATGCTCAGGGTTAAAGTTTTTTTTCTCTTTTATATTCAATTCCTATCTTCTTACACTATAACAGTCTACCTTCAGATATAAAAAGGAAGTGTCAATATTTGTGTGTTTGTACTTGTCTGTCCCGACGTGCGATGCAAACTAAATAGACTGTAGCATTTTGGAGCAGACATAAAACCAACGCATGTTAGAGAAATGAATGATTGCTGATTGAATTAATTTCATGTCTTCAGTGTTAAATTTCTATTTTTTTTCTCGTATAAAAGCTGACAAATCGTATTTTTTCTCATATGTTCGTTCATGTCTGAATGTTTTTATGAAATTGTGCAAAACAAAAGACTTGTTTCTTTTTGTGTTGATTTGTTTTTCTTATATGTTTGCTTTTGATCGTTTTATTATCTATACGTTTTCTTTGATTTGTTGGGAAGTGATGAAAAGTAAGAGTACATATGAACACTCCTACAAAGCCCTATATGCATGCAGTATTAGATGATATAAATAATTATTTACATAATCGAGTATGCAAATTGTTTTTCATTTAATCTTTTGATGGATTAATGAGATTTTAATATGTCACTGAAGTTTTTAATGAAGCCATGATAATGTTTGAAACCTTACAATCATAAAGATTTGAGAATTAGACTACTAATCGAGGATGCTCATATACTAAGTCATCTCTCCCACAGTTTGTACATTTGATTAAATTAAGTGATTAACAAAATAAACTTTGATATTTGAATGTGAAATAAAATTTTATTTCAGTTATAGCAGTATGCGAAATATTGAATCAAACCTTGTTCTGTTTTAATTTAAATGAATCATATATTTTTGCGTTATCTATAAATTGAAACTATATCATTTAAGGTCACCATTGATATTGTTGGTAGATAATAAGATGAGAAAAAGAGATATTTTTTGATTGGGGTCAAAAAGAAGAAAAGAAAAAAGAACAAATTAATCAGATTAACTGTAATAATATATATTTAACCCTTAGCAACCTATCACCCATAAAACATCATTGAAAATGTCAGATATAAATATTTATGTCTGTTTTTTATCGTCGGCGCGTTTTTGTTTTTATTTTCGAGCGATTGTTTCTGTCGATTGTTTCGTATGTTTTTTCA
The DNA here is from genome assembly GCA_905329745.1 of Rotaria sp. Silwood2. Classification (NCBI taxonomy): domain Eukaryota; kingdom Metazoa; phylum Rotifera; class Eurotatoria; order Philodinida; family Philodinidae; genus Rotaria; species Rotaria sp. Silwood2. The sequence goes on along the minus strand of CAJNSZ010000036.1, from coordinate 2,506 downwards.
TCATTGGAATAAGATTTTACTGCTGTTCCTAAACACGTTGAACACTTGCATGATCGAATACGAATAATTTGAGATGTTCGCTCTTCGTTTCGTCCTGTTATTGGATTAACACAGTCCATTATAATTGGTTCAGTATAAGTTGAATCTGGTGCACAACATGAACATTCTTTTTCTGCGATATCTCCGGTTAAAGGATCAAGCTCTTCGTATGATGGACAATGACCAGCACATGATTCTTGTTGAATTTCTTGTCGAGAAATGCAATCACCAATGGCAACTCGAGCAGCAGGTTTTCGTTTAGGTTTGCAGGGGCTGTCAGGAGCTAAAAGCACAAGAAAATACAATTCCAAAACTACATTATTTTAATATTCTTACATGATATTGATGATGTGTAGTTGGTAGCAGGTGTGGTATATGTTTTGGATGTTGTCTTTGATGGTTCAACGCAGGCAACTATTTCAACCGTTACACCTTCTGGTGGTTGACTGTCACTTGTGTGTATAAACGTAATATGAACAGCATTTACTTTTTCTAAAAGATTCACATTGATTGTCGGATGTTTTTCTAACTTCGAAGTTATTTGTAATGGGACATGATCTGATGGTTGAACAATAATAGGCTTATCTTGTGCATCCAGAAACAAGACACGCATTTGATCGACATTACTTGTTCCCGGTAAGCGAACTGATTTAATTACAGCTGCTGGTGATACTGGAAAAATCATAATATAAGCTTTGTCCGATGCAGGAAAAGAGACACCCATTTCTCCTGGATTTACATCAGTCGGATTATAGGGTATTCGTGGTTTCACAAAATAGCGAGGTACTAATAAGCTGTTCTCACTATTGCCTTCTTCTGGAATGAGTACAATACCGTCTTCACAAATACTTGATGTTGTCGTCGAGAAGTGAGGCGTTGATATATTCTTCAATGGACTCGAACTAACAGTTGTTGATGATAAAATAGAGGATAAGGTACTAATTGCTGAGTCTACATAAAATACACAAAAGCGGTAGTACAAAATAATCGTTCATGCATAAATAAACATTAACTCACTTCGTTCGGTCACTGGCTTTGTCAGAATGGAGTCGTTTTGCACACACGCCAATATAGATAACTTCACGGGATGTCCCGGCAACATATTGTCTTTCGTGGACACCAATGTGATCGTCATATCTTCGACGTCTTCTATGTCGTCCTCGAATGTTACTGTTGGTGCATTTGAATTTGTACTATACTTATCCTCAGTTTGATCCGTCCCGACCATGATTAAGGATACCTTTGACTCAGACGGATTGATCACAGACACCTCCCGAAGAGAAGCAGGCTGTAAAGCAAAAGAACATAATAAGCAAATTCAATAAACATGATCTTCTCACGTTTTTAAAAACGACACGTAGGATAAAAGGAAGATTCGACACCACAAGCGCGGCTGGGATAGCTGCCGACTCAACAGGTTCACCACTGATCGTCACAGATGCCAGACCTCTTGAGCCCAATGATACCAAGTCTTGCATCTTGGAACATTCTTATAAAAGAAAACAGCATTTCAACATGCCAGAGTCCACTCAAATCTGTTTCAAAACTTAAACTTACTTCTTTCACGAACAGTCACCGGCATATACGTCTCGCCTACCGTTCCTTCCGCTACCGTTTCATGCCCAGTACTTGCTGCGACTTTTCTCACGGTAATCGTCAAATCTTCTGTTGCCGTGCCTTGTGTACTATCCAAAAGTGCTCGATGTCCAGCAGTTGTTCCGAGTTCTCCGACGGTTGTCGTTTCACCTTCTGCTGTTGTTCCTTGTGTAACTTCAGCAGGTGTTCCACGTCCACCAGTTGTTCCCACTTCTCCTACGCTTGTCGTTACACCTTCTGCTGTTATTGCTTGTGTACCCTCAGCAGGTGTTCCACGTCCAACAGTTGTTCCAAGTTCTCCTACGGTTGTCGTTACAATTTCTGCTGTTGTTCCTTGTGTAACTTCAGCAGGTGTTGCACCTCCAAAAGTTGTTCCGACTTTTCCTACGCTTGTCGTTACACCTTCTGCTGTTGTTGCTTGTGTACCCCCAGCAGGTGTTTCATGTTTAGCAGTTGTTCCAACTTTGCCTACGCTTTTCGTCACACCTCGAACTGTTGTTCCTTGCGTAACTTCAGCAGATGTTCCACGTCCAACAGTTCTTCCAAGTTCTCCTACGGTTGTCGTTACAACTTCTGCTGTTGTTCCTTGTGTACCCTCAGCAGGTGTTTCATGTCCAGCAGTTGTTCCAACTTTGCCTACGCTTGTCGTTACACCTTCTGCGGTTGTGCCTTCTGCACCATCAGCGCGTGTTTCATGTTCAGCACTTGTTCCGACTTCTCCTACGCTTGTCGTTACACCTTCTGCTGTTGTTGCTTGTGTACCCTCAGCAGGTGTTCCACGTCCAACAGTTGTTCCAAGTTCTCCTACGGTTGTCGTTACAATTTCTGCTGTTGTTCCTTGTGTAACTTCAGCAGGTGTTGCACCTCCAAA
>CAJNSZ010000035.1:884289-935284 GCA_905329745.1 Rotaria sp. Silwood2 | reverse complement strand
GTCGTGCGTCGGTGACTGTAAGGGCTGTTTGGGCGCTGTGGGGGGGGGGGGGGGGGGGGGGGGGGGGGGGGGGGGGGGGGGGGGTGCTTAATACCATTGTAAGTTTTCGTGTAGTCAGATAAACAAGTCAAATAAGGAAGACTGAATTCAATTGAAGCAGCTTCATGTAATTGTTACGTCAATAGTACGGAAAACATATAGAGGTCAGTAATATCGAAAATTACTTTGCCTTAAACACTTCTCTGGAAAATTTCCCCCAAATCAAAGACACATTATTTCAATCAGAATAAAATTCTGAATCGTTTGATGTAATATAATCTCGAAGAATTCATTGCCCAATTTTATGATCCAAGTGCATCAGCCACTTTCAAATCTTCTATCCCAAGCATGAATCATCGGTCCTTAGACATCTTACCATATTGCCTGTATAAGCCGATGTTCCATACAACCACAAAAGTAATCAATTTTCCTTCTACTTCAATCAAATGTAACCAACTCTGCCTGCTCTGAGATGTAACTCATTGAAGATAGCACGATTTTTGGCCCTACTTTCATTGCAGTATACCGAAAGCTGCCAGTGCTGAATACAGCTATTGTTAATAAAATGTAGTTATCGTTCTTTGATGTTTAAAAGAAATAATCCTTTTAAGCCATTGATTAATATATGTGTATCCTTCAATTTAATGTCAAAAGAGATAAAATCTATGATATTTACTGTCATTATTTGCTATGAGCTAAAAATCTTGTCAAACAGATTCTAAAGAACAATATTGGCATTATCGTTTATTGCACATAATTTATGAATATGACGACTAAACTTAAATAAGAAAAACATTATTGACTTCGAAAATGCAGAAAATACATAAATATAGATAAATATTTCTACTCTCAGTAGCTCAAAAAATGCATTTGATACCTTAATTGCTCCCACTTGAGAATAACCGTATCCTATTGTTGACTTAGATGGAAATGATTTAACTGATACTTCGTTTTCATTCTTAGATGACTCTTTGTTCGGATTCATTGAATATGAAATGTTGTTGTCATAGATTTCCTCAGTACTACCATCAATATCGCCTTGTGATGCTTGTAGTATATTGTATATTTTATTCATCTTATCATTTTAAGACTATAACAAACAGTAGCTAAATAATCGGCTCCTTAGATTATTGTTTTAGTTACATCAATTGTTCAACAATATTGAATTTGCATGTAATTAAGCAATTTTTTGTTTTCTTACTTACACATTTACCTTTAGGATGCATGATTCTACAACTTACTGTGGTGCAATTTTGATGACGGATTAGATGTGTACACTACTTTATTGATTTTAGACTTATTGCCAACAAATCGAATAGAGATAATATTCGATATAGAAATAGTAAGCGAAGAACAATATTCAACATTTTATTTCTTACAACCTCGTGAAATGAACAATTAAGTTATCTTTGTTTATTTCTGGAAAAAAATAAATTGAAAGTATTGAGGAATCTCATGATTACGCATTGGTTTCTTTTTTTTCTCTCATAACATAGCACATGATTCACAAAATCAATGTCCTGTCAAGATAAATAGATTTACTCTAAGCGTATGAAATCACTTAGTAACGATCATATAAAACGATTTCACATTCAATATGGTGAAACAACAAATTTCCATAAATCAATAAAGATATTGTTATTATTTTTGATTTTCAGATGCTTCAAAAAAACATTTCTGTTACGAAATCTAAAAAGGTTCTTCGTTCGGATACAAACTGGGAACTGTTTTTGGTTTTGTACGAAAAGGACGAAATCTTTTGAGAGGTTCGTCAGTTGAAGAAATCTTTTCGCTTTTGGTACAGTACTTTTATGGATTTGATACAAAACTAACAATGGTTTCGAGTTTTTATTTGTGGGAAGAACTTTTCATGTTCCGTAAAAAAATTTGTTTTTACACAATAGAATATTACTCGCTATAAATAATACATCTGAATGGATAATTCAAATATACATTTGATTTATTAGTTATAAAAGTATATGAATTTTTTTCCTATAGAATAAATTTTGTCATAAATGCATAGATACTACTCATTATATAATCAAAACTACCCAAAAGTTTCGACTTTTCGCGCCATTCTATTTTAGGACGGCTAAAGTTATGAGATGAACTACGTATATACACTAGCATATAGACTACTGATAGTGCTTTGTCACACTATTATTCTGAATTCTGCAAAAGTAAGAAATGTTGATCTTAATATTTAACTTTTTCATCGAAAGTAAATATAGGGTAAACCGTCTGTAATACCTTATTTACCAATTGAAACTCGTTGAACGTCTGGTTCTTATATCCTTTAATAAACACCCGATATACGTATTAAATATGACTAAAATCGATGGTTAGTCATTATATTACGATGCACAACAGTAGATCGCACAATAGGCTATTTTTCATTTTTTTGCACAATCACATATCGATCTACTCTGTATATCAGCTACGTGAATGAGCTTGTATAACAATGTACTGAATCTATTATTTTGGTAATATACACATTTTAGTATATAATTCCAATTATGGTTTATAATTATAGAAAAAAAGTCAATATGCTGAAATAACGAAAAATAATACAAATAGTCAGTGTAGGCGAAAAGCTAGTATTTTATAATTTTAAAAAGAAATTAGGATGTAAATTAAAAGTCCCTGAGAACCTTTTTGCAGCAAATATCTTAGAGTAGTGAGGCCTTCAACCGCTAACAGTTTCAGTTTGGTTGTTGATGCTTTTATATAATGTGGGAGATTTCTGATGATTCTACCGATTAATCAACGATAGATTAGTTCGATACTCTAATTATAAGTAAATTGTCACTCATTATGACAAAAACAATACCATAATTAAGATGAAACTAGTATTATTTTCGAGATTTACTTTAACATAAACGATGATTTTATTTTATGAAATTTTGTCTGTCCAGTTTTATTCGATGCATTCTGTGTGTTAAACCAATAACTTCACATCAAACATATAATATACCTAATACCGAATCCAAGATTGGCTCCATTGATATTTCAATCCGGCGTTGACCTAGACGAACCTGACGTCGGAGAGAATTCGAGATCGGACACCAACATGTATATTACAGGGAATGCTATCCTCATTAAGAGAATTCAGTAATAATAAACACTGTTGTACTGATATTAAATGAATAATTCTGCTATAAATCTTACCTATTCCATCAGAATTGGAAAATTATTCGGAGACTGTGACTGTTTGTTGAAGTAAATATTGCTTTTGTAGATTTTAGTACTCTTATGTAACAATTCTTAAATATTAGTAAAGTTCTCTTTTTATCTCATTATTTCAAAGAAAACAATCGGAATTTTTCTAAAAAACAAAAAGTCTCTTTTGTGATCAATAGTGTCATATGAGACAATATTCATGTCATTCAAATTTACCCTGACTTCTCACCCTTCAAACATAATTGTTCTGATGTTAATAAACAAAAGATTTCTATGAAAATCGAAAATATGACACCTAAATCAAAATTCTTTTTTTAGAGAGAAAAACACGCAATTCATGCTTTTCTCCCTGTGTCATATATGTCATGAAATAACAAAAGTAATTCCATGGGGTTATACTCGTCAAAAAGTTGCAATTTCTTTACCATTCTACTGTGGTAATGCATATTTTGAATAGAATACGCCTCTGTTCTATGCGAAACATTATATCCCTGAGACAGCTTGTATTCTATAGACCGTTTGTTATATATGAAAGCCTTTATTTCATTGGCTATATATTATAAGAAATAATGAAATAAAAATGATATGTAGCATTGGCATTGTTATCTTAAATGATATTTCATTTCTACGTACCACATATTGATTTTTTTTTCGATTGAAATAGTATAATATATGTTTTTATATCAAGATTTAATGACTGGAAGGAATCTTTTTCTCAGTTTCTTATGTAAAAGCATTTAGTCATAGAAATGAGTTTTGGTTTTAATATAATATTTCTTTAAAATAAGTGTTTAGTTAAATTTCTTCAATAATTTATGTATATAAATTTTAATATGATTAATCTGATATAAGATAAAATTATTACTTTCAGATAAATATGACTACCAAATATAATTTAGCAATATTACAATATTTATTTTTGATAGGTATATTATATATTGAGTACAATATATTTATTTCGAACTGATTTGTTTTCTTTTGATTTCAATCATTCGAAACAAATATCATTCCCTAATGCTCAAGGTCACATGGATCTTAGTCGTATTACTAATGATTCTTTTCAATGTGTTAAGACAAAATTATTGTTAAATAAATATCATACTACTGTCTGTGTATATGACATTAAACAAGATACAGATGTGAGCGGTTTAATCATCAAAAATGATATATAGGAGGTTCATTTAATTACATGCATCATTCATATTCTTTCTACTTATCGTCAGTTAGCGTTTATTGATACTGATGCAAATATTGGTATATATACAATGTATGCGGCGTCAATAGATTGTCCACATGTGATTGTTGTTGAATGTTTTCGTCCTAATATCGAACGAATTCGTCGAGCTATTCAACTTGAAAAAGTTCAACAATAAGTTATACTTGTATCTCGTGCACTTTATAATAAATCGAACGTTTATTTATCATTACGAACAAATATTGCGAATAATATAGGTTCGCAACGGTTGAATGCTGAAGTGCCTAAAAATGAAGATGATTCTCTTGTAGTTCAAACAATGCGTTTCGATGTTTTGTTGCCGTTTATTAATGAACGAAATATTCAAGAGGCAATTACTAAAATTGATATTGAAACATCTGAACATCATTTATGTTTAACAGGTGAAAAGATGTTTAGTCAAATAAATATTCTATTTGTTATGATGGAATTGGCAAATATTAAAGAAATACCTGAGAGATCCCATTTAATCCAAGAATTTTTTACTAATCGTAGTTATATTCCATTCAACTCAGAAACATGTCAACCAGAAACTGAAAAAGATAATCGACGTTGGCAAACTCAAGATATTTTTTGGATAAAAAAGAATTATACGTATCTTTGTAAATTATCATGAAAGAATATCAATTTATTCTGAAGGTATGGTTCAACTTAAGCATTCGAAATATATTTCTATAATGAACATTAGAAAAAAAAATGAAGAAAGGAAATATAGTTCTTATTTTAATACAATCAAAACACATCTCTGGGCAAAAGTCTTCCCCTCCTCTCTCAATAGTTTTTTTTCCTATAAAATTTCTTGTGTCTCGAGTGAATGTTAGTTACAAGAATGATTTAAATATTGTATTCTAATGTACTGTATGATTGTTTATGATCTGCTTCAATAAAGAATGTACTTCATTCAATACAATCGGCCAATACTACAAATCAGTTGACTGATAAACTACTTCCTGACTAGGTTATCTCTTTTCTATGGTATTTTCTTAATGTTTTACTTTATATGTATTTGTAATAATCGAATATACTGCGTTCTCGAAAGACATTCGAGTCAATGATGCAGAAAGTTTAATCATCTAAACTAGTAAAACAGTTAGCAGATACAAAAAAAGATAACTGAGTGGTGAAATATTCTGTCAACCAACTTATATGAGGTGTTGCTCAATTCTATTGAAAGACGTATATCTTCATTGAAGCAAATTGCCATCAATCCTACACTTCTCTGCAATAAACTACTTAACTCATCCTTGTTACCAAAATTCACTTAAGATCAAAGAGGTCCTTTAGCAATAAAATGATGAGAAGACAAGGGGGACGGGAACGAGTGAAGACTTTCGTCTACGAATGTAATTCAACAGTAATAATAATCGTGCTTCAGGTCTCTCCGCAAAAAAAAACAATTTTCTAAAAAAAAAGACAATTTTGTAGATACACATATAGACATGAACCCTAAATTGTCTAGTTTGAAAATTCATAAGAATAACTTCTAATTTTAAAAGGTTTCTTCAAAAATCATGATAAATTTCTAGAGCTGTACAGCGAAAAGGTCAATACCATATCCATAGAAATATTATAACCGTTATTGCAATTTCGAATCTAAGACTCTAGATGAATTTTTAATTGGTGTGTAATATAACCATATTTGATGCTCACGTCAGAAGGTTCTTCATGTAAATGTATGAAAAGAAATGCTTGCGCGTTTTTTTCGACTTTGGTTTTTGCATATATCATTAAATGTCCTACAAATTTCTTTTCTATAGTGTTCGTTCTAGTGAACTGCATTTTATTTTATTCGATAGATGATAGATCCATTCTCTTGCCAATGAGGAAAAGGACTTTCGTATTCGATCCTCAACAATATCAAAGCAGTCATGGGTTTTCTAGAAAACATTGTCTAAGATTTATGGAGTTTTAAGATTTTGAATGCTCCAAAAATAAAATTAAACAAAAGTTAAGAAATTCTTTACCTCATCCGAAGTGGTGAGAAGTTCTCTTTGAAATGTGATTAACCCAAGCGCTGTAGCTTGAAGTGTATTGAAAAAACGTTTGTAGATGTACAAACCCGGTTTTGTACTATGGTTACGAGAAATCTCCTGGAGAATAAGATTTGGAACCGTAAAGCTTTTTTTCTTAATAATGCACTTTCAATAGCCAAACATCGTTATAAAGTTTCGTAGAAATCGCATGCACCGTATCAAAAATTCGTTTTAGAACGAAGAGAAAAGAGGCCTTCACAAAAGTATTGGCCAATTCTAAATAAGAAGTTGACATGTGAATCGACAAAAAATTCATGTTTTGGCTTTTTTTTGGATCTGGTTTGGTCGTCACAATTGTTTTTCTAATCCAACAACCCGAACAGTCAGTTGTTTCTCTTCTCGAGTTTTTTTTTGCCAGCAATCTATTTTCTTATTGGCATAATGCTTAATCTATCCTTTTACAATCGTCAGCATGATCATACAATTCAATGAATGGATGACATTTGTTTTAAAGGTGAATGAAACCATTATGGTAAATAGTATAAAAAGAAAGTATCGAAAACAATCATTCTTTCCTTCAATGATGACATCATTGACGCAAACATTTGCTGTTTCTTCTGGTGTCAACTATGAATATATTTATCATGCACCAACGGGAAATGAGACAACGACATTTCTATTTCTACATGGTTTTCCTTCATCATTACACAGCTGGCGTCATCAAATCAATCATTTCAATAGTCTTGGCTATGGTTGTTTAGCACCCAATCTTTTGGGTTATGGTAAGACATATTCGCCTTCCAATATTACAGAGTACAGAACAAAACAGATGGTTCTTCATCTTGTTGCGCTTCTCTCACATCTAATGATTAGTCGTCCAGTAATTGTTGTCGGTCATGATTTTGGAACAGTGCCTGCTTCTCGATTCGCTCTCTATGAGCCAAAACGTGTTCAAGCTCTTATTCTTCTGAGCATCGGCTACAGTCCGCCTGGCTCTCAGGATAGCGGCAGAGCTGCTGATGCCACCAAGGAAATACTAGGCTATGATGCATTTGGCTATGGGCAATTTTTCGGTTTGGATCCAGATGCAGCCAATATTATTGAAAAGAATGTTAACAGTTTTCTTGATATCGCGTTCCCACCCACAGATGATGCGCTTACTCTTTGGCGTTCGAATTTTTCTCCCACAGGTAAACTAAAAGAATGGCTTTTAGAAGGCAGACGCTTGCCTCGTCGAGCATCTTATTTATCAGACACCGACTATAATGTTTACCTTGGTTATATCTTGGAAGGAATGAGGCCAAAATTGAACTGGTATACAGCTCGGTTAAACAATATTAATGAAGAAGACGAACGATATTTGAATTCTAATCTACAAATGCCATGTCTCTTCATTGGTGGGTTAAGAGACGCTGTCGGTGTTCCTGCATTATTTGCTTCTCAAAAACAATATATGACGCAATTGACGGTACTCGAAATGAACGCGACTCATTGGATTATGGAAGAGATGCCCCAAGAAGTCAATGACTCTATTGAGAAATGGGTCATGACTATTTTCAAATAATCGCTGCTTGCTTTATTGTTTAAAAAGATATTACCGAATGTGTTCTGAAGTAAAGGGATAATTTCTAAAATAAATAAATTTAGATGGGTTTTCAAATATTTTCGAAATCTTGATTTCAAGTTGATCGATCACATAAACAAAACATGAATTCATAGACAAGGTGACAAAGATAAATTATCAGTCGACTTTGCTACATTTCGATAACAGTATTGTTCAATTGTTCTCGTGGATTTCAGTGACATTGTAGCACTGGTAAGATCATCGTCGATAAATAGAAACAATCTAAGGTGGTCTACTTTCTTTTAGTTAATGATCATCATCTATTAAAGATTGGTTTGACGTAATCGACAGGTCAAATGAGAAATTCGCGAAAATTCATCTTTCTATAAAAAGGTTGTTTAGAACATACTTGAATTCAATAGAACATCTTTATCTTGAACGCTTTTGCTTTACTTTCTTCCTCGCATCATCTGAATTGATAGAAAACTACTGGTACATAGTTCATGCAATAATTTTCTAGGAGATTTTTAATTATGCTACCAACATTGAATAAATATGAATGATGCTATAGTTCAGATTTTTTTTTAATTTCTACAATGCTATTGACCTCAAATCAGTAAAGAATGAATCGTTTTGTAGTATCAGATTATATCTTTTCTAACACACATTATGTTTTACGTTCCTTGTTGACTTACTTATCAACTCTGTTATCGGTTCAACAATGGACAAGTATATTTATTCAAGCAATGTATCAGTAGTATCTAACAAGCTTTTTTTGACATCTTCCACCGATGCTGGAGGATCAATGGAACATTTCAATCTTCTGGCATGAGGTCCAAAAATCAAACTACTGCAGGTACCAATATATACGTTAGCTATCCGAAAGTGCGGTCAGTTATTTACACCATTCCAGGTATCCATAGATTAGGTGTAGATGTGGATGCTTCTTCTTGCTATCTACATGCACAACCACATGTACACCCTTGTTGAGCTGCATTTCATACTCATGTGTTGACTATTGCCAATATAAGCTTTCTTTGGTGTACGATGGTCTTGCTGTGTATTACATGAAGTGATCCATATTGCTCAATATCACCGATGTTTGACGTTTTGATCAACGAGTTTCAAAAAAGTTCTCACACTTCAATAGAATCAGTTTCAGCTTGGTGATGTGTTATGAGGAAGGGAAGTTCGACATAAATTCATAAAAACGTTGCATGTACAGTGAGCGTCAATCAGATAAATCTCTGCAAAATTCTAACATGTACAGATGAGACAGAAACTGCTGTCTGTTTGTCTTGATGAGATCATTCAATGGTTATTGTAGATGCAACTCACAATTACAAGACAGAAGACGATAAAATAAAGCTTAGTCATGGATACAATTATCCTATAGATTTTGACAACAACATCGTTAAGACCTTACTCTGTATAGTTGATCCTCTCATGGACTCTACATGAAGTGATAATAGCTCTTAACGTGGTCAGAGATGAGTTTTTGAATTTCAATACAATTTCAAGAGAGAACAAGACTTTGCCTTGTAGATTTTTCAGTTAAGTTTATTTAGCTGAAGGCGATATAAACATGAGTAAGCAACTATTTTTTTATGTTTAGTATGAATCGATTGCTTCAACAAAATGACAGCGAATTAACGAGTCTATTCGACTCGCTTCTTTTGGAGAACCTTATCAACATCAGCTCACTTTGAGATCAGCTTTCCAAGCGCATTGTCCTTTGTTAAAACAGCACCGAATGCTATCTACTATTCATCCCAGTTGTTAAGATAAACATTAAAGTTATTCTTTTTTCTGGACGCTTTTCGAAATTTTTCTTTGCCCATTCGAGACAGACTGCAGTCATAGATGGAAAGTTCATTGAACGATCGATTGTGCTCGATCATATCTTGAAGGACATCCACACTTGCATCAGTAATTCTCTTGTTTTTCGAAAGATCCAGACATTCGAGCGTATTATTATGCTTCTTTAAGCAATTGGCCAATTGCCGAACACCAAGATCGCTTATTTCATTCTTGCTCAAGCAAAGAATGGTCAATGTCGTGTTTTTTTTTAGCATTTCCGACAAATATTCGGCACCAGGATCGCTAATTCCAGTTTCTTGTAGGTTAAGAATCTTCAAGGTATTATTATTCATAGCAAGTGCTTTTGCGAGAGGTTTCATTCCTTTGTCAGACAGACGATTGCCATTAAGATACAATCTTTCTAATGTACTGTTGTTTGGTAATGCCGCGGCCAGAGTCGTAACACCGAAAAAAGTGATTTTGTTTTCTGATAACCAGAGTTTAGTACACTGTTTTTTGTTGATCACATCTTGAACGATAGTGCTCATGTCTCGATCGGTCAATTCTTGATGTCCCAAATCGATCATCGACTGAATTTGTGACGTGGCAATGATTTGTTCCGCTCGTGGGTTCAATTTATGTTTGAATCCTGTGAGAAATAAATGAAAGATTAATCTATCATCTGAAAAGAACTTTTGCACAAAATGCATTCTCGATAAAAGTAGAGCATCCTAATTTCATGAAGACTGAAGAAAAGAGCTTCTTTTTACTTCATTCAATCTCTTCTCTACTCTGTAACTTCTCATAGTGAGAAGAGAAAAAGAAGAGCAACGCTAGAGAGCCATTTGTTGCAGAGTTGTAACGGATAACGGTAAACGACCAGTTCGATCCACGAGAGAATTTCTTACTAATCGGTAGCAATAACTTTTTCTTTAATGGGCGGTCTAGTTTTTCCTGTTGAGCTTTTGCAACATCGAATAATTCCCATTATCTACTATCTATAGTATATCTTTCTATATCTGATCCTTTTCTTCGACGAATTTCGATTGGAAAGGTAATTTTATACTGTAGTTCGGTAGAAATCTTAAAAGGTTCCATTGAAAACTTGTTCGAAAGATCTTAATATGCTAGTATAGAGGTCCTTAATGAGACTAAAAATTTTTATCACTACCTAAAACTACATACTTTATCGGATGGAGTCAATTTGATAGTGATCTATAATGGTGACTAATAAGTAGTGATTCAACGTATTAAGTTGTGACTCACATGAAATGGCTTTTACAATAGTCGTCAAAAGTTCTGCTACTAGAAAAACATTATCTAAAAGTGACTCTTTTAATCTCATATCTAGACCATAGGTAAACAGCGATAAACTCTCATTGTAAACAGTAATCAGGATTTGATCGACCTTCACGCAAAGGATCTATAAATTAGATATAGATTTCTATTCAGACGAATATATTTCAGTATTAGTAATATATCTCATAGTGTTTCACTCCTTATTCGAGAGCTCAGTGCTGTCCCTATTACTGATAAAAACTTCATGTCAAACAATTGTATTTCGCCTTATTAATGAAGTTGTTTTTGAGAATTTCTATCACGAAAGTTGATAAAATTCGTCAAAAAAGTAGCCTGTAATTTCGACTATGTTCAACCATTTTTTTGAGGTTTCCTCCTGTGAGTTTTTCTGCTCTGATTAAGTTTTCTCTGGAATTTTCATAAATATAATTATTAGAGAAGCGAAGATTGATGTAAAGACCGTTCCAAATAATAATACTGTCACTGACCTTCAGAATCACAGTAGATTGGAGTCTTCTATCTGTGTCACAGTAAAGATGTTTCGAACTTGGTTTGTCAATAAAATGATGGATATTAACGCTTCGCAATAATAGAGAATCAAGAAAATTTCAAAAAAAACCCTTTTAGAGGTACAATTAGAAAAGCAGTATTTTTTTAAATCGAATTCATCAAAACCAATCGATATTAGGTTGATGTCTTCAATCAGAATTTATTGAATTCTGTTGGTAGAAACAATATGTCAGTGAAAAAAAAAATTAAAGGTTAGTTATTTGTTACCTGGTGGTAGTGGGACTTCTGGCGACTATGTGTAAAGAATCTACAGCCCTATGAAGTTTTCTGCTCGTCGATATCAGCCAACAGATACAAAACGTATCAGACTAAATAGTGAAAAGCGCAAAAGTGATGAACTACGTGATGACTGTTCACTCTTATATGGAATAGAAAGTGTTCGATCCCTCTGATCCATATCATCATGCTGAACGATTTTAGTATGGTTACGAAAAGTTAACCAGTTGTCAAAAGTTCAATTCGGTCTAAAGTAAAGATTTTCCACTTCGAAATGTTGAGCTCAATTGTCTAGACTATGTTTAATCTACTGTCAGATACTTCTTATGTCTAATATTTTTCAATTCATCTTTTCGATATCAAAATATCAAACAAGATTTTGTTCTGTGGAAAAGATTGTACTAATCATAAATACTACGCAACTGTGAAAATATTCAGTCCAGCAGAACCTAGACTTTGTAGTCAATTTATCTTTCCCTCTACACGAATATTTTTTTTTTGAATCGAAAAGCTTATTAGCTGTGATAAATAAATATTATAAACAAAAATAGAACACAGTTATCAATGTTGGTAGAGAAATCATATTCATAATGGAAAAAGTCAGGTAAAGTAAAGCATTGATGTTCTTCAAAATCAGCTGTTATGATTTACTAGATGACAAGTTTTTTAAAGAGTTCTTTCTTCATTCCTAGTATTAGCATAGATTGAAGGTGATACACTCCAATGAAAGTTGTTACTATTAGAAACTCCAACAGTTCGATGAATTTTTCATGGTATGTCTTCGTAGAATTACAGTAAGAAACTTTTCTCAAAAAAACTAACTAGTTAATGACATATTAAACATATCAGTTTTTTGCTGATTCATTTCTGTATATTGAATCGGCTAGTTTTCACCAAATTTCTTATCAGTTAATTCGAGAACTTCAACGAATCGGTCCTGTTTGATCACAAGAAATTTTATTGCCTTCAAGTATGAACTTTGCACTATGTTAAAAAAATTATTTCACGATTAGGAATATTGTTTTTAAAACTGATTTTCTTATGAAAAATTTGGTAAGTTATTTACTGATTTTTAACTGGTTTCATCGTTGTGCCGGCGTCAATCATTTTCTGTTCTCATTTGACTTGTCTTAGTCATCATTTGTGCTGTTTTAATTTAATACTTGTATTCATTCTGCTATCAATCAGCGTTGAAATACGCAAATCATAATTTTCAATTATTCATCTCAAATCGAAGCAATTATTTCTGTTGTTTCACATTGGTACAGGATCGTTCCCGTTCAGCAATGCTGATTTTCAGTATTTCTTATTGTATTTACGCAGACATACTAAAATACTCCTGGTAGAGTGATTCTGTGTTCGTTCTTCTCATGTTTCCTTCATTGAGGATAGAAATCAGAGAGTCACACTGAATCTTAAACTTACTATGCATCATTGAGTTGCAAAGAATGAAAATATGCAGAATGAAATTCTAAGTACTGCAAGGTCAGGTTGTATTGGTCAAAGTGTATGATCACTTGCATTATACAGAAACTGGTGGGAAGTAGTCGCGCTTGTTTGAGGTTAGAATGAAGACGGGAAAAGGAGCAGTGAAGCGTGACATCTACAGATAATGAAACGCGATTGACAAGGTTTCTAGTGACAGGTTCGTTTTGTTTTCGAACTTTGTAATAGAGGATATTCAAAGTTACAAGTTTTCTTAAAGAGTTTGTATTCTGTAAGAAGGGAGAGAATGCAGACAATTTTTGGATACAGCTTACAATTACTAAAGTATATAGTGAGTTGCCATGAAAAAGCTTTGACTAATGAATGACAGCGAGACATATGAGAATCTATCCTCTGTCATTATCCCTACATCCAAACATACCTGATATAGTTTGATAGTTTAGATAGACACTTCTGCGAAGTGCACTAACTCGAAAAGGGCAAAGTTCATTATTGTTTGCGTTCGTGATATCATCGCAGATAAGATTCATCATTTCGTCGAAAGGCAAATTCTGTTGGTCAATGTATTCGAGAAGACGAATTATGAAACTAGTGTGTCGTCCGTCTGTCGACTTATCCGATACGGTATTGTTTGCGTCGCAAGCGAAGACAATCATGGAGTCAGTTAATGGCGTCATACTGATAAGGCCACCAAAATCGATCGAACCTGTTAATCCGGAAATGTGAGACATCGGATAACTACGACAAGCATCGAGTAAGAATATCGCTGCTGATGGACTACGATTCATGATCGACTTGAATGTATCTTGAACATTCAATGCTTGATGTTTGAACTTTGGAAGATCGGTAATCTGATTGTCATCGATAGGTACGAGGAAATTCTGATCATTCCAATGAGCTCCATAGCCAGAAAAGAAGAAAAAAACAAGATCTCCAGAACAAATACTTTGCATAAATGTTTCGATCATCGTATCCATTTCGTCACAAATCAAATCTATACCCAAAGTCACTTGAAAATGGATTGCACACAGCTTAGCATACAAGGCTCGTGCATTATTAGTACAATATCGCAGTGTCCTTCCTTGTTTATAACTATTGTTGGCAATGAGAAGAGCACGCTTTTTACTTGTCAAGTTGGCCGATGGTACGGATAGAGAAGCCATGATCAAGAGTGAACAGCAAAGATTAATTTCAATTCTTAAGTTTCAGCACGACAAAACTGATGTCAATGATATTGTTAGAGCTCGATTGATTGACTCCAACGGTAATATGTAATACTGAGAACAAAAATCAAGAGAAACGCACAAGTTTTATACAAAAGAAACAAATATGAGTAAAAAATCTGGCAATATAAATGGTTGCTATCGAGCAGAAAAGGAAAACAGTCATTAGCAATAAATAAAACAAATCGAGAGAAGAAATCAATGTTTCTCGGTTCATAACGCACACATTTAGTAGAGTTGATTGAGTCGTGTGACGGTGGATAGAAAAAAGTCGCCGATCGATAAGATTGAATTGTTTAGAAAAAAAAACGTAAAATACTGAATCGAAGACTAGAAAAAGCCTTGAAAGAAAATATTTTATTCCATGAAGTAATTAAATAATAAATTGAGTGTAAAAAGAAAACGTTTCATTTATTGGAAAAAATGAGAATTTTCAAGCATTTGAATGACTGATTCAGATCATAAAATCGAGATAGTTTTGGATGTTGAATATGATGTATTAAACTGATATCAATAGACAATGCTGATTTCAAGTACAGTAATGTAGTTCTGCAATAGGACATGAAGCAAACAAGATTTTGTTTTCTCAGTTGAATTATTTGTCTATATCTATGAGCAAATGAAAAAAGGTACGAGATACGTTTCTCTATTGCATAAAATCAGCGAAGGAGAGTTAATAAGAGGTTAAAGATGTGAGTGACAATAAGAGTAGCTCAAGCATACTCTATGGTCAATTTCATCCTTGCTCAACTGAATCGTCAATTTATCTTTTCAGTTTTGACGCAATCGTTATGTTGTGCTTTCAATTGTTAGTAAGCTTTATTGAATCTATTTTGAATTGAAAATAAACAACAATTATAATATGTTAATAGGTGATGATAACTATAGTTGAAAAGGACAAGAAGAAGAGTGTTGAAAAAAAAGCAGCAGCTTTGTACTGGTATTGAATAAACATTGACAACGGTCAACAACTGTATGTCAGTAAATGATATAATGATTTTTGGGAATATAATAATTCGAAATAGTTCAATGCCGATTAGATCGTGAATATGGTCGTTAAATATTTGACCTGATGAACTCGATGATTAAGTCTGTATAAAAGATAAGTGAACTATGTCTTAGTATGAAGAATGGAATGCTTACTTTTATTATTTATATTTTTAACTAATCATAAGTGCGAACAGTTGTTCAGTTAGTTATCTAGCTAAGCTACTTCTGATTAGCGAGCATAATAAGAATGAAGTTTAAGTACAATAAAATCGTGTTAGCACTTTTTACTCATTGATAAGTTGTGAAATTAATAAGCTTTATATAAAACGGCTTGGTTTTTCAAGAATTGATTTATAAATATTCAATGAATAAGAATGCATACAGAAATAAAGTTGTTTAAGAATATTTAACTTCAAGCTCTTTTTTTGATTAAGAATAGATGACTAATGGTTTTTTTATTCCTATAGAAAAAATTGTCCTTGTATAATAATTGCTGATTAGTTTCGTAAGAGACCAAATAAGTATATGTGTTGGATAAAAACAAAATACTTTAGTGTAATTTATCAATGGCATGATTTATTAATCAGCGAAAGTTTTCATTTCAAGAAAAGTTACTGTAATTTGTAAAGAACATCAGTTATTATTTAAAACAAGTTCTTGAATCAATAGGGATTTAGAGATACCATTATTTGTATTTCTACACTGATATTGCAACTAATAAAATTTTGCTAATAAACAAAACAGAATTANAGCATAATAAGAATGAAGTTTAAGTACAATAAAATCGTGTTAGTACTTTTTACTCATTGATAAGTTGTGAAATTAATAAGCTTTATATAAAACGGCTTGGTTTTTCAAGAATTGATTTATAAAAATTCAATGAATAAGAATGCATACAGAAATAAAGTTGTTTAAGAATATTTAACTTCAAACTCTTTTTTTGATTAAGAATAGATGACTAATGGTTTTTTATTCCTATAGAAAAAATTGTTCTCGTATAATAATTGCTGATTAGTTTCGTAAGAGACCAAATAAGTATATGTGTTGGATAAAAACAAAATACTTTAGTGTAATTTATCAATGGCATGAGTTATTAATCAGCGAAAGTTTTCATTTCAAGAAAAATGACTGTAATTTGTAAAGAACATCAGTTATTATTTAAAACAACCTCTTGAATCAATAGGGATTTAGAGATACCATTATTTGTATTTCTACACTGATATTGCAACTAATAAAATTTTGCTAATAAACAAAACAGAATTAAATAGTTCGAACACACTTTCATTAAATGAATTCATTTTTGTGATAAATAAATTATCGGAATGCACAGACAAGAGGTGATCGATGTCAATATAGCTAAGAAGTTTTTCTTTAATCAAAATTAATGAGAGACATTTAAAAGAAACTTTTATAAATATTTATCGTGGTGGTACTTCAATATTGATTTTGTGAGTTAAGAGCTTTCTTTTTATGCTAGTTTGGAGTTTCGACAATTTGAAAATTTGCATCTAATTTGTTACTTACCTGTTACAATGTCAATAATCATACAAGTTTGATTTGACTTATGATGACGTTGTAATAATCCATAAAATCGAAACAAGTCACAAATGTTGTAAGAAAATAATGATAAAATTTTGGTGCTTTGATCACACTGTTGAATAATCCATTTGCATCATACTCTGTGTTATTAATCTTGATGGTACAAATTCTACCTTTGCAGTGTTTTCTTTTTCGTCTTCTTGTTTCTTTTCTCCTCTCTTCCATATGTATGAGGATGTGGGTATAATGTGAGTCTTTGCTTCATCCACACGCACATCCTCCTCTCTGTAATTCATTTTTCTTAAAAATCTGTAAGTAGAGATGGCACCATCTAACACAAAATAGTCACACTTCTAAATGAAAACATCCGATGTAAGCAAAAGAGCCACTGTCTAAATATATCTCGAACATTAAGAATCAAAACGAAAAACGAAGAAGCCAATTCTTTTGAATGAGTCGACTGTATTAGAGTGTTGATTTGATGGGCTAATCATGTAGATCTAAATACTTCTTGATGATGTCTTGGGTAAATTCGTGGGGTTTCTATCATTTTTCCGATTTTCTTTTCTCCATTTTAATAGTCTAGTTAGATGAGTTGCCATTGAAAACGGTCTGAAGTAATAATTAAAATCTTTTTGGATACACAAAGTGTGAAGATGCACACCTGGTTTTAGGAACACTCCGCACATGTATATACCTACGAAATAATTTTCATATATATAATTTCTATAGTTATCAAGGAGGGATTCGTAGCCATTATTTTGACTTGTGCACGTTGAGACAAAGCAGTAACGAATAGATTTAAATGTCTTTTGAATTGTCTAAAAGCATAAAGTAGTGTGTTCCATACGAAAACTATATTAATAATGACAAGAAGAAAAATTTCGGTTGATGTAAATAATAGCCACTTGTGAAACTTGCACAATATTACTTAACTTGTTTTCCTAACTAATTAGTACATTTACTTTATAAATCTGTTCTTTCACGATTAGACAACTAGATCCACGTGAGTTCAATACTGTGAAGGGCGTTGAGAAAATCTCAAACGAATGAGCGAAATTTAACTTCAATAGTAACAGTACTGTTGTAATATAATCTTCTTAATATATATATATATATTTCGATACTTAATGACATCTCTTCTGCTATTTTGTTTCGATAGGGGTTTCTTCTTTAGAAGTAATCAGATATTTTACATGATTCATGAAATGTATTTAGTAGTTGGTTCAAAATTATATATTCATTTTATATTTGTCGATCATCAAAAAAAAATACTCAATATGCCAGAACAACAGTTATGTCAACATCCAACTTTACATAAAAAATCTTCGTATATTTCAACAGGTTGACGTTGGGAGTATTCTCGATGCTTTTCAAGTATACGATAAACGTTTCCCTGATTTGGTCGGTCGCACAACATTTTACTCGCTAAGTTCGTATTTAGTTACTGTCTTCAGCATATTTTTACATAGTGTTTTAGACCAATTTGAATAAACAAAGTTAGCGTAGGACTGAAAAATAACGTGAAAATATTAAATTCAAACTTGAAACTTTGAGGAATGTGAAATTAAAAACATTTTTTTAATTTTATGTTTAACATAAGTAATCAATGCCAGGTCAAAGTAGAAACAAATGATTATTTTCTTCTTGTGGTTTAATTAAGAAGAAAACACCAAACTTTATATGGTTCTCGGAATCTCCCTACGTCTCTTAAAGTCTCCTGTAACTTGAAGAAGTCTTTGAAGTCTTACAAAATTCTATGAAATTTTATGGAGTCTTTTAAAATCTTGGAACCTTGCAACCTGCTGCTTCTCCATAGAATTTCACCTTGAATAGTAGTAGAAAGAAGTTATCTAATTTTCATTTTAGTAATGGTGTGAGTCCTCATTCTAAGAATAATGCGAATATATTCAACTTAGCTCATCAAAATAACGACTTCAATTTGAATGCTTCATGAATTTTTACAACAACGATGCATGGTAAAAGAGTCAGTGACAGCGTTAGAGCACTTTTAAAACCAGTTGCAAGATATGTCATTCTTTCAAAAAGTATTCTTCTCTTAATTTCCTATGATTTCTACAAATTTTCTAAAAAAAATATCAGCTAGAAAAGGCTAAAGCTGCTGGCAGACACCAATTTTCTATAGATATTTTCTTCTTTGAAGAGAAGAAGATCCCACCAGTTAAAATTAAAATTCTTAACGAACGATTGGATCTATTAAAATTAACAGGTATGCTAAACTTTTTTATTATTATGATTGCAACTTATTGTTTTCGTGACATGAACGATTTCAAAGTTTTCTCCAACGATGCAGCATTTTGTCATAAAACTTCCAGATCTCACTGATGTGAAACATTCTCTTTCCGATCGGACTTTTCTTGAACATTTATACTCATACGTTTTGTTGAATCCTCGTATAAAAAGATAAAGGATGAAAGAAATATGGCAAAATTAACTAACTTAATTTTCTGCAAGGATATCAATTATTAATTTAACTGTCTAATCGTAGCGGATTAGATTTATAAAGTAAATCTTCTAGTTAGGAAAACAGGTTAAGTAGTATCTTGCAAGTTTCACAAGTGACTATTATTTACATCAACCGAAAATTTCCTTGTCATTTTTAATATAGTTTTCATATCAATCACGCTACTTCACATTTTTAGACAATTCAAAAGACACTTAAATCTTTTCGTTACTGCCTTATCTCAACATGTACAAGTCAAAATAGTGTCTATGAACCCATTCTTGATAACTATAGAAATTATATATATGAAAACTATTTCGTAGGTATATACATGTGCGGAGTTTTTTCCTAAAAACTGGTGTGCATCTTCACACTTTGTGTATCCAAAAAGATTTTAATTATTACCTAAGACCGTTTTCGACAATGACCCGTCTAACTAGACTATTAAAATGGAGGAAAAAATCTTCAGAAAAATGGTAGAAACCTCGAGGAGTTACTACGTTTCTTTTTGTGTACATAGGTTTTAATCATTTTTATTTCTTTTTAAGCATAAATCGCATAATTTCTAGAGTTTCTTGATACTTTCAACAGAACTTGAACGATAATGATCGATCATTTCAGTTTATTTATGCATAGATAAGAAATAGAGACTTATTCATTATGAATAAGTTTGATTGCAAAACTCGAAAGCGGTTTTCTATTCAATAAATGTATAACAAAATAATCCCATAGTTTTCGTACATAATACAGGTCACTAAAACAAGTATCATGATCACGATTTGGAAACATTATAAAATCGTATTAATGTTGATGAGACTTTTTCGAAATGCTCTATTTCGTCGTCATCTTCCATGTGTGTCAAGTGTGAGAACGATAAATCCCAATTCGGCAACTGCTTGTGGTAACCAGAGATCTTCAATAAAATACTAATCAATTGGACAGGATTTAGCAACACGTGATGCGAGCATATTTGGATAGACATCATCAAGAATCTGATAAGATTTTTTTGGATCAAAATCACTCAGAAAATATGAGACATCGTAGACATCGGTTTTATTATCCACTGCCAAAGCAACAATGTCTTATCTTGCATTCCATGTACTTCGTTCTAATAAACTAAAATCAGCGGTAGCCAAATGCTTGACAATACGCCCATAAGTTGACCGACGCAACAATGATATTGGTTCTGTATTTACGCACGAATATACATCAATGAAATGGCGACTGTCAGATGAAAAATAAATATTATGATCATTGTATTCAAGTGTTAACAATCGTGGACAACTGTCTGTTTTGTCCAAATCTACAACAAATAGATAACGATAGGAGGGATCACATTGCTTGTTTACGATTTCTGAATATTCTTTATTTATTTGAATATTATCGGTGTTCATACAAGTCATACCATAATTTTCGATCGATAGGCATGGTCAATAGTTGGTTCAAGATACATGTTCAATAGCAGCTGCTGTAAAATATAACAGGCGTTGTTCTTCATCAACATAAATAATTTGTCGAACAATATATTTTCCAAAAGTCAATTGACGTTTGAGACGACTCGTCCCTTGACTATCATACAAATATAGATGAGCGTAGCCATCACAAGCAGATAACCAAATAATTTCATTGGCTTTTTGTAAGACTTTAATCGATAGTGTTGACCTAGGTTCAATTGCAATTTGTACATAAAAATCATCTTTGTCTTCAACAATTAGTCACGTTACACTATTCGTAGCATTTCCAGCATAGAATCGGGCTATTTTTCGATTGTTCCATATGTCGAGAACAAATATTTATGGGCTATCTTTATGCTATCAAACATTATTCGAATTAGTCGATGTGCCTACATATGGTGCAAGTTTGTTTGGCAATTGAATTAAAGTTTGTTTTTTTTGCGATTGTTAATATCAAATACATATAGATCAACAGTATGAATTACATCGCCAGTTAATGGATATCGATATGCAATGACTCGTGTACGATATGTATGCAATGATATATTCTTATCTACGGACGGTACTGTTTTCAGTAAATGTAATTCATCATAGACTCTTTCATCCAATAAATGTGTTAAAAATAATTTGAAATTCGGCGACCAGATTCCAGTGGATTTCATCAATGGTTGAAAACGAATAGTTTCGATAAATTGCTTCGATGCTTATGGTTAAAGACGATATCCATAACTAGTGTCATTATCCATTGCTAAGAGACATTCTCTATTTGTTCTTAATGAACGAGCAATTAAATTATTCTCATGAAAACCTATCAATAATCAACCGTTGGATGAAATGTTTGCTTTATTTCATTCACTGAACGACTTCATACAATTGCTCAGAACATTACATATTTCAGTGTTTGATTCAGTACCAAATATACGTACGTATTCTTCTGTATCAGACACTTGAATACGATAGCACAATAATTGGCCAGATCTCCATGTTCGTTTGAAAAGCCATTTTGATTTAATGTTAGTTTTATATATGCATCGATGTGCGTTCCATATTATTAAACGTTCAGCACGTTGGTATCGTTTGAGAAGAAAATTCTCGTCGACAAAAGATATGAGCAATTTTCAGTAAAATGACAAAAGAAATAACAATGGTGATATGGCTCGTACATAACATTCGAATTGTAGAAGAAGTAACTTCAAAATTCAAATCAATCAGTGTTATTGAGAATACAAAAAAAACAAGAATTGTGTGCTATCAAGAAATTCTTTTAGATTTTATCAGTTTTGTTACGTTTTCTTGAATAAGATTGCATGATGTACCTGATTAAAATAATAATCGTGTTGATAGTAGGATTATTTTCATATCTACTTGAGAAGACTCTTTTGTAAAAAATCACACAACATCTCATATTATCATGTTTCTGTTGCATAAATACAAAACGAATCAAAATTAATCCATACCGTTTAGAAGATTGTTAGCGATGATAAAGAAAACAAATGCATTTTTATTAAAAGACGCAAATAAAGTTGATGAACTAAGCAAACTCATCCTAAATCAACTCATTTCTTCCTTAAATAAAATTCAGATATTTTTTCACAATGCTCGAGGCTCCAAGTGGTTTCTCTTTGAATATGAATAAAAATAAAATATTTTGATAAATGTCAGTATCATTAATGAATACATTGATGTTCTTTTCGACAACATCAGACACAATCAATCATTTCAACTGTTGACTATGGTCAATTGTGACATATCCTCCGATAGTGTCATAGGATTCAAAATTCTAATGGCATGCGAAAAGAACCTTTTAGTAGTCGTTTATGACAGTTGTTAAATTTATTACAAGTATCTGAGTAGTTTGTATTTCGTCTACGACTCATATCTACGGTTTAAATAAAATGAAAAGAATTTTGAAAACAATAGAGAAGAATATTATGATCTTTCAGAATTCGAAATTCCTATACAAATTGAGAATGAAAATTCAACTATCATTCAATACAAATGTCGTAACCGGTTAGATTTTGTAACTCTTTTTTTTTCTCAGCATCATGTTAAGACTCTCAATCAATAAAATTCAACAACAACTATTTGACCTTGTTTATTCTAGTATCAGGTACCAGACGAATGTATTTCTTACTTCGAATAGTTCGTCATATTGATGACTTCATAAAATGGTAGATTCTCATTTCCTTAATGCTTACTGTACAAGCACTTTCAGCCAATGATTTATCATATCTTTATCGGATAAAATGAAAAATACTTTTTAAATTTCAAAAAAAGTTTACTAAAATCTATTAGATTTCATTCATTCTTCGATAATGTGTACTCAACTTTAGCAAACAGAAAAAAGACACCTACTTTTCTTAAATCATGCAGGTACTGCAGCATCTCACATGTACAATTTCGATTTTTTTCTCTTAGCCTTCAAGGTTCAACTGCAATCCAACTCAAATAGTAGGTCGTGTCACTATGAAAGAAATCGTGAGTCTACCAAAACCTTGCTCTAGTTCACGATTTTTCATTGTGGATTCTCAGAAATCGTTCAATCTAAATCATATTCCTTGCCGATGTTTTTCTTACATTGAGATTTAATGGTATGGAACCCTTGGGGATTGCGGTGGTCAAAAAAATTATGAATGAGTCAACAACTTGCTCTGGACAGATGTTTTTCATTTGTATGTCGATAGAACTAATGTTATACTCTGAATGGAAATTTTTGAAGTGATAGTGAAACAAGATGGGTGTGACGAAGTGCGTGTAGATGTGAGAGTTTGGGTGATGTTCTTTTCTTCTCTTACACAATGATGAAGACACAATGGCTCTCGGTCGGAGTTTTGTGTTATGACTCAATCAGAGCTATGCGGCGAGCTGGAATGACAACGGAATGAAAAAAAAAAAGGTAAACCCTGGTAAAACTAGAAGCACGCACCTACTGTTATCCGGGTGCAGTCAATAAGATTAGAATAGACATCTATTCTTTATCATATATATACAAGAGAACATTACGGATCTAACATCACCATTCTCATTTCAGTTTACATCCACATTCCCGTCTTTATTGTGACTTGTACACTCGCTTTCATGAACGAATTGACATGTGCGTCAAACCAAATGATAACAGCAACATTATAGATTACACATTCACAACGAGTTGTAATCAGCCATTTGAATTTTTTCATTGTGCAAAATAATCAAATTTCGAGTAATAGGCATTGGCATTCTAAATGATTAGTCGTGTAGCGTCATTATCTCTTTCTTATCGATATCTTGAGAATATAAAAATCGATTGTTATCGTGTCAATCAATAAGAGAATAAAACTAGTCTTATGCCCGTCAACAACAAACTCTCGAACTTTCTACACATTTTTTACTCTTCGAAACCTAAGATGAGAATGTTTTGAGACGTTCTATCTACTAAATTATGATTTTACTTTTTTTTCTTTCACATAAAATATTCATTCCTAGAAGCATAATATCCTATAACACTACCAGAAGTCTTCTTATTCGTGAAAAACTAATTTAATTTCAAGCTACAAAATTGAACATAACAATATATAAATTAATCAATTTCATTAATACCAACGAGGAGATTGCACTTAGTGGCATCAACACGCGAACGGTGATGTTATAATTAACGAATCTTGTTGCATTCGAGACACATGTGTTGTATTGCCATTATTTCATAATTTCTTGTTTTTGAAAATTGATACATTTACATGGAACAATTTTATAAAAATCTCTACAAAAATATAAAGATATTTAATATCATTCACTTCATAAAAATGATCATTTAGTTGATTTACAATTTTGAAAAAAAATTTATCTTATCTGATTAAGAGTATCATTAGATAGAATTACGTAATATGATAACTATACTATTTTATTGATAAAAATTTTGAAAAACAATTTTTATCTTACAAATCAAAAAATTTCAATTTGCCTTTTTGAGTTAAAACTACTAAACAATTTTTCGAAACGAAAAATGTTGCTAAATCAATGGGTTCAGCACATTCTATCATTCGTTTTGTTTGTGCATTTTCGTCAAGAATAGTAACAAATGTTGAACCAGTATGAACAACAAGCCAGTTTATAAATGAATTCGATAACGATATTAATCGTCGATTAAATTCACTTTTATCAAGTTGTATTGATGAAATGAGTAACATTGATCGATCTCTTAATTCAAAATGCCAATGTTGTCTATCATCTAGAACTGTTATTCCAATTAAATTTGAATTTATCTCTGACATAGCAATACTCATTATAATTTCATTTTGTTTAACAATATTTTCATATCTATGAACAATTGTCCAATGACTCATATTGTATTCATCAATAGAACTATTACGTTCATCATAAGTAATGAAAAGAGTTTCATTTGAACAGATACAACGAAGAAATTCCATTTTATCTCTCTTTGGTTTAACTGCTTCAATATGTTGCATTGAATCCGATGTTACAATGTCATCATCATATGTATAAAGTCGATTATCAGCTAATATAATAAATTTATTGAGAAAAGATGACCAACAACTATCCCATATTGATTGATCTTCATACCATGGTATTTGTTTTTGTTGACCATTAACATTAATAATCGATAAACGTTTATTTTTTCTTGTGTGTTGATAATGAAGAAATGTTGAATTTGATGATGAAGCAACTCCTAAAACATGCCAATCTGCACCTCTAACATCTAAACTTATTCTTGGTTTTGTTGTTAATAATCGATCGACATAAATATTTCGTTGATTTCTTTGTACTTTACTTTGTTTCGTGACAACTTGAAGATATGTATTCCAATCAATTGGTACTATTCGAATTTCAGCTGTAGTTAATAGAGAATCTTCTACTTGTAACTTCAAATCATTTAATTTTGTCGTTAATCGTTCAAGATCTAATTCATATATATTATTTGTTCGTTGTCTTTGTTGTAATTCTTCAGTTAATTGTTGAAATTCTGGTTCAAATCGTTCAGTTGCGATTGTATCAGATCGACGACGAATTTTTTCTCTTGATGCTTCAGCGATTTCTTTGACTTGTCGAATAGTATCAGCTTCCCATCGATCAATTTTCTTTATAAGTTCAGTATTTTCTGTTAGACTATCATATGATGGTGGAAGAGCAAGAGTTTGTTGTAAATTTGAATATTCAGATGTAAGATAATCGAATTGTTGAGTTAAATATTGTCGATGTTCTGAAAAATGACGTTCACAAAACAATTGGCGACATCCATCACATCGATTGGAACCGCGGTCACATTCTCGACATGGAGCAGTTGGAGATGCCATAGTATTAATCTAGAAGAAATCTGTACAATTGAATATCATTTTTTTATTGAACCACTTTGATGGAGAACATACAAAAAAAAAAACGAGCAATAATATAACTCATGTTTGATAGAATGACATTTGTTTCTCTTTTTTTCTTCTTTCCTTCTCTTCGGAAGAACAGAAAAAAAAAATGATGGTCTATGTAACTGTGTACTAGAACACGATAAAATACTTACGTTGAAAGAGTCTCTTTCCTTTCAGTCCATCGAGACAGAAAAAAGACACGAGGAAACCGTCAGTTGCAAGTACCATCTATGCTTCAAAACATTTTCTTTGGTCTCATATGTATTTTTTTTTATTTATTCATTAGCAGAAAATTTTTTTTTATACAAATTTATTTTATTATTTAGCTAAATTGTTTATATGCACTTGAAGATTATTTTTTGATTGGTCTGCCCTCTTCAGTAATATCGTTATTTGTTTAAAGCCAATTAGAAAAAAAAATATATAGTCGAACATTAACGTTTGAATTAGTTAAATAATTTGTTTTTAGACAATCATAACGTTTCGATAGTTGTACTATAATTTTCTGTAATACAAATACATTTAACAGTTGAAGAAACACTTTGATTTTTATTACAAAAAAAACATTTACAAAATTCGTAATTCCAATTGATTGGTTTCGGTAAAACAAAAAAAAATAAATAGTACGTGATCTGGTGAAAAAAAGCATAGCTGGAATTGCCAGTCAATGTCGAAATATTTTCCACCAATGCACTTTGGTGAGACTGATTTTTAATAGCCCATTTTTATAATAAATAAAGAAAAAAACTAACATTGAACATTTATGGTATTAATTTCTTCTGATGAATTAAAACTTCGGAGTTATAGACAAAAATTATGAAATTGAATTGTGCGACATCTACTGTTGCATAGTTCTTTTACGCTCTGAAATGCGTGAGACTAATTTTATTGAAAAAATAAAAANGAATTTGATAGAATTTCATTGTTTACAAATGAAACACCCTGAGACTGAATGAATCTGATGGACTAGTACCAATATTTGTGGTCCAATACGGTCACAGCAGTAAAATTCGAAACATTTTTTTGAAAACTATCGCGGCAGCGGCGCGGCAGCTTTTTTTATAAGTCATCGCGGCACGGCAACTTTTTTTTAATAAGCCATCGCGGCGCGGCAGCGGCGCGGTAACTTTTTTTTTCTAATGCCGCGGCGCGGCAGCGGCAGGTTTTCAGCCGCGATGGACATCTCTGATATGTCGTCCATTGATATTAGCTGAAGAGTAAATAACAAACAATTGATAATATTATTTTCAGCACCATCTATAAATATAATGACGATATGACTTAGAGCTCTTTTTTTTTCATCGTAATACTTGTGATGTATCGACTCGAAGGATAAAAGCAATAATATAATCTCATTGAAAAAGCTTTGTATTCTAATAGATAAATATGAAGTGAGAAATCTTATTTTTCTCAATGTTTAGTATTATTTCTAGAAAATTAATGTACATGTTTTCCAGTATGCTTGATTATTTGAATCAGAAATGTAAAAATTCCGCAGTCATCTTATATTGCAACAAACATGTTTATTGAGATCCGATTAATTGACATGTACAACATTGAAATTATACTAAGATCGTTATTATATATTATAGAGGATAAGTCAAAGGTCTTTGAAGAAAAAATTATTATTGAATTAACTATGTATAATTAAGTATTATATGAAAATGAATTATTATTATTAAAAAAAAATTAATATATTTAAATTTTGTCTATAATCAAAGATTGATTTGTTTTTAATAATAAAAAAAAAAAAAGTAAAAATAAAATCATCGATGAGCATTAGTAAATCAAGCAAATATTCTGTTTTTGATTGAGTTTGCTGGTATTTGACGTTCATGTTTTTGCAGTTTTAATTGACGACTTATCTTGATACTATCAACTTGTCTCTTAACTGTTGGTATAGCCACTAATTCATTGATTATTTGATAGACTTGATTAAGTGAAAGTCTTTCGTTTGATCCAAATAATTGTTGACTATTTTCTTGACGAAGTCTTTTTATTGTATTTAATACTTCTCTTACTTGTCTGTTCATATTAGAATTAATATTACAAATCTGAGAAATTTCTTGTTCTTCTTCAAGAAATCGTTCGATTATAGGTAGAAATGGATCATCATCAGTTGATGGTCCTTGTTGTCGTAAGAAATGATGAAGTCTATCACATTTATATAGAAAATTACGAAAAGAACTTTGCCATCGTTCATTTTTAAGACCTGCTGATAGTGAAACAAATTCATATGTTACTATAGATTCAATAAAAAAATTTTTTCCATTTGTTGGACAACGACGATGTTGATTTGTATTGGTTTTCAAAATAGATGGCTGATATTGAGTTAACCAAAATGGACCTACCTCGACAATATTAATTTGTGCACAATGCCTACACATATCAATGTTAACTGGATTCGAATTTAATACCATATGATTAGCATTTAATCTAGCTTCGTTTAATTTCGAATTATAAATTATTAATCGTAGTGTTTCCATGAGAGGTCGAGCAAGCATAGATATATCAAGAGTAGCTTTTCTTAGAGATATCCATTCTTCTAGATAATATGGTTGACATCTTTGAATAAAATTAAGTAAACAAACTGATTCTGTTACTGATGTATTCCAACTACTAGTATATTTTTGTCTTTGATAATCATCAAAGTCAACATTGCATTTTCTTGCAGCTAAATATCGAAATGATTCACTATTAAAACAAAATGTATTTTCTTTTTTAAATGGAATATCATTAAGATGTTTATCATTGAGCATTTTGCGAAGTAATGGACCAGTATCACATGATGCGTAAAAAGTTTTTTGAGCGTTTGTAGAGCAGAAAATAATATTATTATAACCAATTGGTGTTAAATAAGTTAATAATTGATTAACACATAAATGAAAAAATACATTTAATTGAGAAGCATGTGATTTGAGTAATAAACAAATAGCATTCAAATGAGATAAATTATCGATATAAGTCAATATATGGTCCATAATTTTCACATCTTGATTGATTCCTCGTATATCACCAATACCAGGTGTATCAATTAAACGTAAACGTAATCTGTCATTCGAATCGAATACATATGATTTACATTGTTGTGTTGCTGATTGACCTTTATTGTTCATGATTTTTATTTGAATCAACATTCCCAAGTTTGACAATAAATTCTTCGAATTGGCTACCAACAGTAATGAGAAATGAAACTGGAATTAATACAACTGGTTCATCTCGTTCAGCTTGTTGAAGATAATCAAATTTTAAGTAGTTGGCAAATGCATTAATGAATGTAGATTTTCCAACACCTGTTTCTCCCAAGAGCAGTACGTTAATTTCGATCAATCGTTCTACTGAAGTTCTAGATGTTGGTGTTGGAGGTATAGGTTGTTTTATTTGAGGTTTAGATGGTACTGGAATTTGTGGAAATGATGATCTTACTTTTTTCTTTGCGGATGATGTAGATGAATCAGCACGTGACGGCTGAGGTTCTATTTTTAAATAGAAATATTTATTTGGTTTTAATACTTGAAAATTTGTTAACTCTGAAAATTAGCTTTTTCATTTTTTTCATACAGTCTGAATTAATCCTGATTGACTATTATTGGTTAATTAAGTTATTAGATACATTCATGATGTCGACTATATTCGAGCATCTATACTATCAATTATGAAATGACAATTTTTAGAAAATGAATGATCGTTATATGCTATTGATAATTCGTTCGATTGAATACTGAGTGTGTTTGTTTATTTTTTATGCAGTCATTGCTATTAGTAAGGCTGGTTGAAATAATTTTAATAAAAAATAGCTTTAAGCTAGTCGACTGTTCTCTGGAGAGAAGACTTCAATATCATCTATGAAACTAATTAAAAGACGAGTTTTTTCTTCTAACTTGATCTATTACCTGTTATTCGATCATGGTAATTTTTCGGTGTTTCTGTTAATGGTAATCGTACAATGATAGAGTTTTCTAATCTTTCTTCAAAGTAAGTAAAATCAATATAGATTAAATTTATTCGTTGTGCTGCATGCTGACGCTCTAAAGTTAATTCTTGATATATTTGTTGCCATCTATCTTGTTGTATACGTTCTAAACGATCACTAGAATGCCAAAGAATTACAGGAAAATTTTCATTAGAGTAAGCACGTTTAAGCAAGACATCAGTATCATTAATTGTCATTTTTACTGTTTGATTAGGACGGATATCAAGTGCATTGATATATTCAATTTGATTGTTCTTTAATTTTTTGATTAATATTGATTTATTGTACAATCGTTGAATACTAGTCCGAAATTTTTCCATTTCAGTTTTACGTAAACATTCATAACGTAGATCTACAATGATATTGTCTAATACTAGTGGTCTGACACGTTGTCGACGAACATCTGCAAGTACTCTTTGAAGACGGTCTTGAAGATTTTCTTGCGAATCTAATATAAAACGATACTGTTGTTGAACATCTTTTAAACGTTGATTAAGTGTTGCATCTGAAAAATTTATCGGAAGATTGTGTATGATATCTGTAAGATCTTTTATCTGATTTCTTATACGATTAATTACCATCTCAATTCGTGCAATATGAGGATCAGTTGGATTAGGCAAAGAATATGGATCTGAAAATTGTGGACCACTATAAAGTCATCTTAATGGTTGCATCGTATACATAAGTGGGTGCTGCAAGTTCGTATTTTTTTGCCAATCTTGTATTCTAGTGAGAACATCTAACATTGATGTTTTTGATGGATCGACACATGTTTCGGATCCAAATACAGTAGTATCAGTCAATTGATTGATGAGACGTCGGTCAGTATCATTAAGTTGAATTGGAATCTGATTATTTTTAAGTTGATTACAAATATTAAGAAGTACATGGTTGATCGCATTGACAGATTGATTATTTGGAATTTGTATAATACATAAAATTTCAATACCCCATAAGATTTTCGTTATCATATGACTCGCCTTAGTTGGATCTCTTGGTGCTCCAACGATTTTATCAGCTTTTAGAGCTTTAATATTTAATTTTTCTTTTCTATCTCTATAAGAATAATATAGAAAACGAGTTTTCTCATTAATAGGTCGATTATATTCAATAAGACGACCAACGCCTGATGGTGTTACCATTTGAAGACAAATACTCTGTCGAATAGCATCATCAAAGTCGATATCTCTTAGAAAACTATTAAGTTCTCTCGATTGATCACCGGAAAATAGGCGACATACAGAACGTTGACGTGGCGTTTTTATTTCAATACTTCGAGCAGAATGTCGATCAACTAAATTATCTGTGGAAGCATCATACAGTGAATCTAATCGACCTGAAGCATCGATCACTTTCCGTTCAATTGGATATCCATTTTGAGATGCTAACAAGTTCAGACTTGACTGACTGCGCAATTTCTCATCCATATACTCATTATTTACTGATAAATAAATCCTTTGATTTGACAATCTAGAAAAGAAATTGGAATATTTCATTTGCAAAATTCTAATTTTTTTAAAAAAACATGTAAAAATATTATTAAAAGTAAAATAGTTCGTAGTTTAAAGAAAAAAAAAGGTTCAATGGAGAACTACAGTAGTAGCAGGTCATATGAGTCTATAACATCTTCCTTAAAAGTTATGATCAATTAATAAAGAATACTCAGTAACTTCGTTATTATTTCAATAAATCACTTCTATAATTTCGCCCTTAAGTTGATTTGCACCATTTATGTCAGTGTGGTCAAGTATTTTGAAACTAGTGGCGTATCCAGAAAATCGTGGGTGGAATGGCAGTGCCCGCCGTCCTTAAAAACTCTCTCCACTTTCATTCAAATGTTTTTTCAGTATAAATCAAGTTATTCGTTTGCCTAGTTCATAGTGAATGACACAAAACAGTATGTCTATTCTTTTATTAAATTAAATTAACAAAAGAAAGAAAAAACGGAAAATAAACAAAAAAAATCGTTTCAACAGTATTCAACTGTTCTTATGTTGAATTGAGAAAGAATCAATTACCTTTTCATAATCAACAATAATCTCTCTCTCTCTCTGTCGATGCCTAATAATGACAAAGCACTAAGTCTGATATCGAGCATACTATTGTGTGCAGTCATTTAGATAAGTTTCTTTTTTGGTGAAAGCAGTAGATGTTCTTTTTGAACTTTAACAGAGGTTGTATCACAATGAGATGCGCCCAGATGGCAAATGAAACATCCAACTGTCCCAAAAGACTTTTTCTCTCATAATTGCTCTTTTATTTCAGCATCGTGGCGTGAGAGCCCCTAACGTCCCTCGTCTTCCACCTCCCACACTGGATAACCAGGCGACAAAATCGAATTTTGAGATTTGAGCGTGTAGCAAAGCTAGCATAAAAGCTACTATGGTGTTGCATTTAAGTACATCTTGGATGCTACTTTATAGTAAGTGTCTGTTAAGCAAGCAGGTACCACAAAGTACATAAAATGGGTGAATATCATTAATAGGGTCGTATAAGTCAAATGCATGTCTTAAATTGAGGATCTACTTATTTACATTAGTTATTATATAGTTATACAGTTTCATGTATTTACTGTGTACTACAAGCCATTTGGACTTCTTGAAGTTCTTTCGATTATAATAAAATCAAAAACTTACACTCAGTATAGTAAAAAAATAAGCACTGATCAATAATGCAGTTATTTGCTTAGATTTTCATATTTCTAGCCTATCAAGATTCGAATAGATAAATAAACAGCAAACGTATGCGAACTTCTGATTTAATATTTACCTTTTCATTTTAAAATCGGTTCTTTAACTCTTTCTTAGCAATCAAATATATGAAAAAAACATGCATAAGTTCTTTTGTAAGACGTATATCCCCGAACAAAAATCTTTCTCCTCTTTATTTTTTTACGATGTCAAACGTTGTTTTAAATTTATTACTGAGTAGAGATATTATATGAAATTTTTATTTCATTTTGGTGTACAGATTATACTAATAAAACTCTCATATCATATCTTTACTTCATAATAAATTTGATACAAATCATGGCAGCATAAAAAGACATAAGGGAAAAAACTTTTCTTCGACGGTGCAATATGATTTGTTTCATACGTTTATAATTTTCCCGTTCGTAAAAAACGTTGAGCTGCACGGTCTTTCTAAATTTCGTCCGAAATAGATGATGTTAGTAGAACTGAATAAGTTTTGTAGTAAGAGCTAACAAAGATTGCAACACACACTATGAGTATCCAGAAATTTAGGTTTTAAACAGAACTTTGAAAGTATGAAATAATTGGAAACTCATTTTAATATGTTTCATGACATATTACAGAATGATTTCAAACTTCGTATAACATTTATAAAAATGTTGTACAACACACCAAAGATAAGTTTCTGAAACTCGCGAAATACTATAAACTGACCCGAAGTACTTCTATCATTTCATTTTTTTATGACAAACTTCATAGCATCAGGGAGTTCATTTACACGCCACAACTATACTTGCGTCAAACCTGAACATTTGAATTTGATGAATTTCCTTCAATATTCGTTGACTCGAGTTTGGGAACTTTTTTCCGCCCACATCTGTACATTGTCAAAATATTATCTGATGCATAAGTAAGAATTATAAAAAAGGAACTGTCTTCTATATAAGCTTTTACCTACACTGAAAAAAAATGGTACGACACCGAACCCAAAAGGGTGGTTTGGACTAAAAAAAGGTTTCGTGCATAATATGGAAACTAAAAGGATTTCGATTTCGTTTCAATTCTCTGAACCCTTTTAGATTTCGTAGATAGAACTACGAAACACTTGAAAAAGTATTCTAAGTCTGTGACGATTATTTTTAGGTACCCGAATTTTTTACGAAACCTTTTGAGGGTTCCGTGTTTATTTCGAAAATGGTTTGGTGCATTAGAAAAAATTAGTATGATTACCAAACCCGTTTTAAAATGAATACGGAACCGTCAAAAAGGTTTCGTAAAAACTTCGGTTGCCTGAAAATAATCGTCATAGACTTAGAATACTTTTTCAACTGTTTCATAGTTCTATCTACGAAACCTAAAAGGGTTCAGAGAATTGCAACGAAATCCTTTAAGGTTCCGTACTATGCGCGAAACCTTTTTTTAGTCCAAAACACTCTTTTGGATTCGGTGTCGTATCATTTGTTTTTTCAGTGTAGTTCAACTATTCACTGAGCTTAAGTGTTTTTTGCGACTAACGTTGACCAATCAGATCATAAACAGTCAGTATCATGAAAAAAAAGCAACTGTAGCATCAATCCTCGTTAGGGTTTATATGGCTTTCTAACAATTGTCCATTAATAAGTATGCTTTAGTTTGTCTCAAATGCCAAACTTTAGTTCTTCTGAGTTGTATGCATCAGTCTCTTACTAAGCTTTTTATGATTTGCTATCAAGAGAGTTTTTCCGAGCAATAAACTACTAAAACGCATACTTTTTTAAAGATGTTTGACATATACGTATATGAGTGTTCCACTTTAACCAAACCATGAACTTTCTCTTAAAAGACTTAATATTTGTATTTAGATAATTCGCATATTTAAAGATGAATATCGAATGAAAACTATAAATGAGGTCTAGTTTGTACTCTAATAATTTTTATCTGCAAG
Source organism: Rotaria sp. Silwood2 (assembly GCA_905329745.1). Classification (NCBI taxonomy): domain Eukaryota; kingdom Metazoa; phylum Rotifera; class Eurotatoria; order Philodinida; family Philodinidae; genus Rotaria; species Rotaria sp. Silwood2. The sequence continues at coordinate 900,349 of CAJNSZ010000035.1, read as the reverse complement.
GATTCCAAAGATGGAAACGATTTATTGATGATAATTTGCCTCAGTTCCTCGGAGAATAATTAGTGCATGGCAGATTTATATAATACATAATTAATAACTGTATCAAGTGTATGAAAAACCATTGTTGTCTCATGTTACTAAAAAACATTATAATGGAACAGTTAATTTTTATTGTGTTATTCGCAGTTTTCAAAAGCCAAAAACTTCATATTCCAGGAATCTTTCGCATGAGAGGGGCTAGGTAAGCGCCGATAATCATTATGAAGTGTCAGTTATATGTACACAAAATATTAACTTAATAGCTGCAATCATTAAAAGAATTGCTCCTGGTCCCTTTCTCTATCCACTGTGTCTTCTCTCTTTCCTTCTTCCCGAAGAGCCGCGATCAATGCTTGTTTCTGTATACACCGCAAACTCTAAAAAAATGATAGTATAGAAAGCCTAGATTGCAACGAAATCGAAACCTCTTAAGGTTTCCTATGGATCTAAAGCACCTTCAAAAAGACCTCTGAGGGATCTGGGATACTTTTTCAACGCTTCATAGTTTTCTTACGAAACTTTCGTTGGTGTCGTATCGCACTTTTTTTTAATGAAGTCAGTCATCTATCTACAGTTCAGAAAAAAAGTAAACCCAGTAAATAAATTCTGGAATACTGATGTTTTGGTTTATTAGCATTTGGGTAGGCGACACTGACTCGAATAGCTTGATTCAAATTCCGTTATTACACTTCGAACTTCACAATAAAAGTTTTGGCTTTTTAGCTACAGTGTTGTTCATCAAATGCTGAACATTTTACTGATTTTCGAACACAAATTAGACTTCTACTCCTCCTACACAGCCTGTACTAACAATAAGAGACCGAAAAAGGACTGAACATAACTATAACAGTTCGGTTCGATTCCGTTTGGGTCGAGCGAACTTAATTTTTGAAAAGCGAGTGAATGTAGACAAACTTATGATAAAAGTGATTGATTTGAGGTATCACGTTTTTTTTGTAAAAGTGTAACGCACTGGACACTGACCCAATGACGTTTGATTGATTGTTTAACATCAGAGACCGAAAATGAACCGTTTTTTTGCAATACACTCGAACTGAACAGCACTCACATTTATTTAAAAAAAACAAATACAAACGGAACTCGAACGGGCTTTTTAGAAAAGAAAAACGAACCGAACTGAACTCAAATCAGCAAAACTCGGCTCAATTTGGCCTCTGCTATCAATACACTCTCTACACTTTTTATATTATTATTATTCTAAACTCATGACGGACGTAAGTAATTTCTGATCATGATTTATATACGCACCCTTTTATTTCGAATAGGAATCTTTTTTTCTCAAGCAAAACTCTATTAGAGCTGAAAGGCGTATACACGCTTTGCCAACTGAATTCCTAGATCTATATAATATGCTAGAAAAGCGATAAAAATTTCAAGATAATTATTAAACTTTTCTTCTTTGTCAGTGGGAGAGCCTCGCCTTCCCTAGCCACCCTCTAGATACTCCACAAAATTGAAACCGAATAAACTTTATTACCTTTAGTGCGGTGATAATACTATTAGAACCTGACAAGATCACTATGACTCAGAACTATGATCTAATCTAGTTTTATCAAAAAGTTCTGATGTAAACTTCGATATAATAGAAATTTTAACAAAAGATTCAATTTTTCGTTGTTCACACATATTCATGATCAGACGTGATGAGTGGAGCAGATTAAATGGCCGCATTTTTAATTTCAAATTTTAATCACTTAATACAGTGTATTCAAGAAACAAAATATACCACAGAATGCAGGGCGACAAGCTCGACAATTTACAAAAAAAACTTATTTTATTGTTGAATTTCTTGTTTTCAAAATAGACGAAATTCTATGCGACCAATTTTCGATGCCACGGACATGGCCATATTTTTCGTAAAAGATCAACGCACTTTTTTATTCTATCGATTAAGGATGATTCTATGCACTGATAAAAATATTTTTCATTAGAACACGGCTATGCTGCACAACAAACAATATGACATAAAACAAATGGCTAAGGATTCAAAAAGAATTACGGTATGGTTAGATGCTTCTAAAAATGGTCTTACGTCTCCAGTTATTTTTAAACCTGGAGAAGCATTATTAAACGCCAATTATATGGTAGCTGTTCTTCAATAAGCACAGTTTGTAGATAAACGATTGTTAGGCGACGATTTTATCTACCAGCAAGACAACGCCATACCTCATGCACATCAGGAATCATTGGCATCGTGTGAAGAGAATTTCATGCAAATCATTAACAATCACAAATAGTCACCAAACAGCCCTGGTTTCAGTGTTGAAGGTTATTATATGAGGGACGCTATCACCAACAGTATGAAATAGGATTTTAGTTAAAAGTATGATTCATTAATTGATGAAAAAAGAAAAGGAATTCATTGACTGCCAACAAATGATCTTTTTCACAGCGTCAAAATTTGATCACTCAGAATTTTGTCCATTTGGAAATAAAAAACGTAACTATAGAATAAGCTATGTATTGTAAATTGTAGACCTTTTCAAGCTGCAGCTTGTGGTATATCTTGTTCTTTTACTGCAACGTATTAAATGATTGAAACTCGAAACATAAGATATGGCCATTTAATCTGCTTCACCTGTTATTTTATGAAGAAGGTACTTTTTTTTATTAAATTACATTTCTCATTTACATAAATCAATAAAAACATCGACTGTAGCTCTAAAAGCTAGATTTCCTGGTAAAACAAAACCATCCTCAGATGTATTGAAAAAATCACATTTATAAGAAAAAACATATTTTGAATTTCCAATGCTGCTTCTTCACTTATAATGTTTTAAGGATACATGCAGGCGAAATTTTTTTTATGTATGCTTCGAACTTAGAAGAAGTCGCATGACTTAAATGGTAAATGACTGCACTTTTTTCCCAGATGCAATCCCATTGAAGTAAAATGTTGAATAAAAGAACCCTTATGAAAATATTCGAGCCCATATCTAGTACAGTATTCACTAGGAGTGGCACTTTATCTTTACTCGGTAAAGTAAAGTGTTGAACTTTACTTTATTCAGCAAAGTAAAGTATTTTTTTACTTTACTTGAAAAAGTTCGATTTTTTGACTTATCCATGAAAAATATTGTTATCTAATTTTACTTTACCCAATAAAGTAAAGTTAAATACTTTACTTTACTTTTTCAAAGTAAAACAAAGATAAAGTGCCGCCCCTACTATTCACCTCACCAGTTGAAGACAAAATCAAATCAATGCCATTACACAAGCGTAGAAAATTGATATTACCTACGTGCAGTTAACGTTAAAGTTAAAGTATTTAGTCGTCATTTGTTTGCTATCACATTTTTTTTATGTCGCTCCTTTGTATTGAAAAAAATGAAAAATTTTCTTACTTATCACTACCACCTGTAAGGCCGAGTGTATGTAAAAAGAACAAAAAAAAAAGAAACGACGGAATGAAATCCGGTCAGACAAGCGTTAAGAAAACCGACGTTTTTACGCGTAAACACGTCGTTTTTTCAACGCTTGTCCGACTGGAAAGTATTCTATTCGTGGCGATAAAATAAAAGTTGTTTTTTTTCAAACTCAAACTTCTGTGTTTCATTTCTTAATCGATGGCTTGCTTAAAATTATTACCGCATGTTTACAGGATAGACGCACGTGTCAAGTTATTGGATAAAAGAGTTGTGTGTGTGCGTGTATGAAAAGAATTAAGATTGTCACACCCACACCCATCCTTCTCGTCGAAAAGAGGTAAAGCCAATACAGAGAAACTTTTTTTCTAAAGGTTATTTTGCATTCCAAGAGCGAACACAGAACTGGCTTAATATTTAAAAAATCCAACAATGCTGCTAACAATAATAATGTGCGATTGAAATATTTGCTTCAAAGGATTCAATCTTCGCTTCTAGCGTAACTAGCAATTACGTGGGTTCTGGGTGTGGGCGTGAGTGTGAATGTGTGGTGTATGAGTGTGGATGAAGGCAGATGTGGATGTGAGGATGATTAAGATTCTAAAACCCACACCCTATAGCCACACCCCATACCCACACCCTACACCCACACTCACACCCCACACCTCGTCAAATACTGCAGTCGACGTAATTATAACCATGTTCATATTTATAGATATTGGATAAATACATTATACCAAGATTACAGCAATCTATTTAACATCAAGACGAAAGCAAGTTAAGGAAATAGGTTACGTCCACAAGCACACAAAATAGAGAATACAAAGATACATAAGCGTTAATAACAGTTAAGAAATATTTAAATGAATTACTTCATTTTAATCGAATGCTTGCGGTCCAGTGGCAGGTATGTCTCTGACAGCATTCCTTCTTCTTTTTCGAATGCATTTATCGATGAGAAGAACTACGAGTGGAATGGACAGTTTTAGAGCTGTTGCTAAGCCTCCAATCAGACCAATAAGCGTTGTAATTATGTAGATGGCCTCATTTTTAGTCGTGAGTGTGTAGCCACATTCTAATGGTTCACATGCTCCATAATAATCTTCATAAGTGATCGACCAGTTCCACTCTTCTACCATCAGCTGATCCAGCAGTGATCCAATCGTGGTATTCGAGAAAAAACGACTTGGTGCCAACGAGTTCAGCACTGCTGTACTAATAGATGATGACGACTCCATGCGAGATTGCAACTCAGCCAAACACATGTTACTATAGAAACATTCAAGATTTGATTGTCGTAATGCCTCTAATACAAAACATCCTGTGTAGAAACCTGGTACAGACCACAGTAATGAACGATCGTTGCCCTCATAAATGAGTAATTTTGTGATACATGCACTACTAGAGATGCAACGACACTCTTTATCGTATACTCTCCACTTACTGTATACAAATTCTGTGCCATTCGGCACATACAGCTCATAATTTGTTCCGATTGCCGAGAGTAGAGCGTTAGCTTGAGTAGTATCACGTATCAGTCGAAGCGATAGTGAGAAACTGCTGGTTGTCGTCGAGATGAATTGTTGAATGAATGCTTCAGATTGTGATTGAAATAGATCTACTGGTGTAGCAAAAGCACTCACATAGTTGCTCGAATAAAATTGTAATAGACTGTCAAAAATGGACTGTTCGATTAACTCACAGAGTGCTCTCAATGCTTGGAATGCTTGACGACCTGTAATGCGGAAATCGTCGTTCCAGCGCCATTCACCAAGAGCGTTAACAATAAAGGAAATCCACTGATCGGTAACAAAATAGCTGCTACATACTTGATGTAACGTATGATTGACATGAAGAAACGTGTTATAGTTGATTGATATCTTTGTGCAAGGACATGTCAAGGTTTCTGGATATTGGAGATAAAGTTGTTTGTACTGATTGAGATCAGGAACTTGAATTGTGACTGTCTTGATGACATTCACTGTTGATGTGTAGATGAGAAGTATGGTGAGCGACAGAGCAAGTAACCAGATGAATGACCTAGTGGATATACGTTGGTTTTGTAAGTCATGTTGATTGGTTGAGGGTGGTGTCGATGAAAACAAATTCAATTCAATCAAATATCGAGCTGAGATGCGTAGTAATACACGAACACTCAACTGGATACTTTGTGCTACAAAGAAATGAATGAAAGCATGTTGTTTCTTGGACACTCTCAATGTCATCTGTTTTTTTTTCAGTCTCCAGCTAGCGAATCTTTATTTGCGAACAAATTCTCGATGCATGCGGTTACTTTTCATCTCGTGATTACACATCTAACAGTAAATCTCGAAACTTGAGCGGCTCAAAACGGGTTTAATTGTCTGTTATTTTAGAGGTAGATTGTAATTATTCTGCAAACATCTTGACTTTTGGGCAGGAAATATGCTGATGATCAAATAAGTAATTACTCATACGACCATGCTGAAGTGGAAAAGGTTGTGTGCAGCAGAAAAACAGTCAGTTCTTAGATTCAAACAACTGAATCAACTGATGTTAACTATAGTCTCGCGATTCCCCATTCCTATTTAAAACCTCAGCTCTAAATGAATCGTATAGTACAAACACCGATTTCATTCAGTTCGAAAAAGAAACAACAGATAAGTTAAAGAAAATTCTCAGTGTACACGTCTATAAATATGGGATGGAAAAGATTCACATATGCAAGGTTTTATGCGGATGCAAGCTGTTCGATTTCGCGCTATGAGGTCTTTTTTTACATTCATCAAGTTTTATGCTTGGCGTTTTGTTTAATCTTTTATCCCCACTTGATCACTGGAGTAACCATTTGTAGGTCGATTAAAAGAACTAAACAACGCATGGAATTCCAAAACTCGAAAAGAGATTACTTTTTGCAGTGAAATTCAGGAGCTATCGATTTGTAAAATAGAACACTTCACTCGACCGTAGAGTTTCTAAAATATCAGCCTTACAAAATAGATAAATTTGTAGCAATAGGAAAAAATGAACTTTTCCAAAGAAAATAATTTCTACCTGACAACGGTAGTTGTCTTTAAGGTTTGTTGCATGATATACATTGATGAAGACACTTAATAGTGATTGATATAATGTTTCGCAAGCTCTACACTAACATAGCGCATCGCAGAAAAACAGGACACAACATGCACTAGATAGCCATTATGGGTAGACAGAGGACAACCAAGAACAAAGTTATTAGATGTATTCTGAAACTCTTCATACGAAACTTCGAAATTCTATTTATTACCAATAAAATATTCTCAATGGTTTTAACATTTTTCAAAAAGAAAAGCAGGTAATTGTGTGATAATCGGTATCGATAGATGCCGCCTTTGCCCACTCTATACTGTTATAAAAGAAAAAAAATAACAGTCTTTCATGCTATTCAATGCCTCTTTTCTGCATGATGGTCACTGAATTAACGGAACCATCCAGTCCAAAGAGCAGAACATCCGATGGATCTGCCCATACCATTGGTTTCTCAAAGAGATGAATACTCTATTTAAAACATGATTTTATAAGTGACTCTTCTGGAACTGCTGTTGGCGGGTAAAGGATGAAAATAACTTAGATGCTTTGCTTGCATCTCAAAAAATATAAAACAATGTACTTCGCCATTGTGTTGGCACATGATACAATACTTGAACAGGCACTTGAACGTGTAAAATAGTCGGATGAACATCATACTCAATGGTAGAGTCACGTATGCCACTTCAATAATCATTACACTCAAAACATCAGTTGATAATAAAAAATATTCTTCTAGAACTAGATGAATACTAAAATAGTGACAAAGTATCTTGTTTCATATGAAACACACGGGTAATGTCGAATTGAAATGCTTTGTGGACAACACTTAAAGGTGATTGCAACAAGATACATTACTTTGGTTTTTCTTCTGTCGTCCAACTTTCACTTTTCTGTCACTTTCTTGTCTGCTTCAACACTGTTGCTCGGTTCCACTTCCTTCCTTATGTATATGTTTCCACTGTTGAAATTATTCGTATGCGACCAAACTGCAAGAACTTAAAAGTAAAAATCCATAAAGAACTGTAGAGGATCATGCTTTCAACTGAGTCGAGACAGGACAACTACAAAAACGTTCTATGTCAACACTACAATTAAACTATATGACACGCAAGGGTCACTGTGTAGGAGAGTTTTTTTTCAATTGTTTATCTATTTTCATGCAGCACTCATTCCTAGTATTATATCCTAAAATGATTAAATTTGATTTATGATCATCAAGTAGATGATTGCCTACTTGAGTATAATTCATTTTATTTGTGTCCTCATCAATTTCAGATTTTCATAAACACTATATAAGTTTTATGTACAAATGAACCAGTGACTTCCTAGCATATCTCCACGACAATATCCATTCGAACCTAGAAAGAACTATTCCAATTTATACATACTACGTGGATTTCTCTAAAGCAGCCCCATATGATACTATATACTCATGAGTGTCCTGTATTCAGAAATACCTGTTGGCGATGCCGTTCGCTTCAGTTGCCCTCTGATGAACCATATTAAGTGAGGCACGATGAGTTTGAAAGCTGTTACTAAGCCTCCAATCAGACCAATGAGTATTGTGACTATGTGAATAACATCATTTTTCATGGTGAGTCTATAGGTACACTCTGATGGCCTGCATGCTCCATAGTAATCCTCATAAATGATCGACCAATTCCACGTCTCCACCATTAATTGATCCAATAATGCTCCAATCGTGGTGTTCAGAAAGAAATGACTTGGCGCCGAAGAGTTCAGAACTGTTGCACTGATAGGCAATGTCGATTCCATGCGATCTTGTAATTCAGTCAAACATGTTTCATTATACAAGCATTCAAGATTCGATTGGCGCAATNAGTCGAACTTATATATTCTTATGTCATGCAATGTTTTTTATAAATAAGTACATTTGAAGTTTGTTATGGGCAGTTGTTAGAGTTTGTAATGGGGAGGTATGTCTGTAATGTTCTCTTTCGTTGCTATGGTCTGTAATGGTAGCCTGTCTGTAAGGGGAGGGGGGGGGGCCACAAAAACTCGAACTTAAAACTTACACTCACTATTTTCTTCGAAAACATATGTGAGTTCCACAAAATGTTTTGTTTCAAAAATATCTATAACTTTCTATCGATATATACTATGAATCTCTAATAGAAGGTCTACAAACACATGTTTTTTTCTCTCGTTACAGTAGACCCTGACTTTTCAATGCCGATAAAAGATTAATAGTTTTTCTGTGAGATAAAAAGTGCTAGTATGCAGTCAAAACAATTTCGAAATAAATACAAACCGATATAAACCGAACATTACCGATTGATACAGAAAAGTGTGAATGTGAATCAATTGAAAACAAAGATATTGCTAACGTTGTAGATATAATGATGAAGAGATAAACAACAAGAGTAATGTGTGTATGATGGTCTTGGTTTGAATGTGAGTTGTGGGTGTCGATAAAAAGAAGAATCTTACTTTCACACTAACGTCGGGATCCAGACTCAGATTTACGCCCATTACATTCTTAGCTATCACATAGCCACTTCTTTCAATGAGCTGTATTGTTCTTATACTTAGTTTAACAATGATATGATGAAAAAATTGTTTTCATTATGATATTGTACTGATGATGGATCTATATAATTCCTTAGCTCAATATTACAATATAAATTACTTCAACTGTGAACTCACACTAGTTACCAATATTGTAAATATCTTCAGTAATATGGACTATTTCAATCTGATGCTTCTTCGATGAATGCAAATATAACTTTTTGAACCTAAGAATAATTGACTTTGTTGAAAATGCTAAATATTTTGAAGTTAGGATGTGAATGTCTATGTAAATGTAGAAAAGACTCACACTCACACTTCAAATAGAGCTTTCGTTAAGCCCTCAAAAAATGTATGTTAGCAAAAGATAAGCATTCGAGCTATCAGTTGAGCTATTGGGTAACAAATTATGTTGTCGTAACAAAAAAGAGGTCTTTCATGTAAAATAAGGCTGATATAATCCTGCGGAGAATGCTTCTGATAAACCACAACGGCTATGTGAGGATGATAATATGTATGCTGAGAGTGCAGTTGCGAGTCAGGATCTGATCGAGTAGATTAGGTGGAAGAGAGTGAAGATTTTGCTGTGAATAAAGGTCGGTGAATCATCTGAAAGTCTGACTACACATCAACCTTCACAAAGCGATATCACTTCAATGACAGGAAAAACGTTGACACCAAAGAAACTTAAGAAACTCCTTTTTGTCGTCATCGATATTCATAAGAATGCATGCTCGAGAAGGAAATCATAGGAGCAAAGTAGAACAAAAAATGATATTATTGATAAAATGAAAGCGGCAACTACCTCAGTTTACTTTTCAACAAAGTTGACGTGCTAGACAAAAAGTACGCAGGTGAAAATTCTTACCTTTGCCAGTTAGTCCTAGACGACTTAGAGAAGCTTACACTTCAATAAGCTTCTGTAAAGCGCTTTATTTTACTTGTTACAAGCTGTGGAAAGCCGATACACTTAAAAGAGCTGCTTAAAGGAGCTTAGATAATAGTTTGAAAAGTGCTGTGAATTTCTATATTTCTCTGCACTTTACTATATCTAAACTTAAAACCATTGGAATACTACATTCTTACTTGTATTGAAGCGCTTTGCAGGACTTACAGTACAACAGATCCAATTGTATTTTCAACAGAACCAACAATTACGCTTAAAAAATGGACTGATGCATATCATTTTGCAAAATCTTCCAAATCGGTATTACATATATTATCGAAAACAAAATATTTTACCGATTACTATGTACCAGCTAGTGTCGTAAAAAATGTTACAAAAAGTGAAATCCAAAAGACACAAATGGACATCATTTGATCAATTTAAAGATCTTCAATTTGGAATATGCAAAGTAATTTTACCAGACAATGCATCAGAATGGAAAAATGGAATTTGCAATTATCCAAGTTTCTTCAAGAAAATATTTTCAAACACATCATTGCTATGGCAATTAGACTGAAATTTTGCCAACCATCTCCAGCGGCAAAGGATATACCATTGGATCAAAAAAGAAAACGAGAACGACTACGAAAAGCAACAAAAGCTTTATTAATACAATAACTGAATAGTTAAATTTTTTACTTATACATTTGTTTCTTTACTTAGCAAAATGTGTATATCTACCTAGAAATTTACAAAATTTTGCCTAGAAAATCAAACTGTTTCACTTAGAATTTAAATAAAATACTTAGCAAAAATGTTTTTTATATTTAAAACTATTTTCAAAAAATTACTTAGCAAAAATTGAATTTTTTACTTACTTTTTATTAAAAGTTACTTAGCATTTAAATGGGAGCCATTTCTTTTGTTTGGATAAAATAGTCTAAACTCTGCAATGCCATATCAATCTTCGCATATGTCTTTTATAAGTCTTTCCGTACAGCAGATATTATTGAAATAACACGGAGTAATTCTTTATCAAATTTAATGATATGTTCTCGTTTTCTGCAGCAATATGACTCATATATTCGAGTTTACTGGACGTGAGAGTGCGCCACTACTGTCTTGATGTTGCAAGCGTGACCTCTATTCATTGCACTCCAAATATGAGTGGTTATAGTATGACTCCAATTACTTTTGAAAAGGATCAATGATAGCAACACTATTCCTGCTTGCTTCAAATGTGTGCTTTTTCTGAGAGCAAACATGTTGGATATTGACTTGAATGATTCATAATTGATTGTGAAATAACATGCACTTTTCTTTTTATCTCGACAACACACTCATTTGTGCATACTGACGACCACGGCGACTGAGGCTGAAAAATCATGAGTATTATATAAGGTTTGTTTTCTTCAAAGCTGTTTCTTCTAAGTGACAAACAAACTTCACCAGAAAGATTTATTTGACAACACTGGATTTTGCTGATAATTAACAGATTGATTTGACGGTACGTTTTCAATATATCCATTTAGTCGAATGAATTCAGAAAACCATACATTTTCTCCGGTAGGTATTCTGTTTTCTTCGAGAGATATTGTCACGTACATAATACTGATTTCGAGAAAAATCTTTTCAATGTGTAATTAGATAATTCGCTTCACATTAGAGACACACAAGTTGACAAAGATGTGAGAAGAATATTACATTATCCATTGATACGACAACGTTTGTATTTTTTTTCGATATTGACATTACGAAGACAATTTGAGTTTGAGTTTGAGTTGAAGCTCTAATCCCTCTTAAAATGTCCTTTTTCAAAGAAATAATTGCACGGCGTGACGTCTCATACAAATGAGATTAGTATGAGAAGCTACGGGTAGAATGGAAGGAATCCATTCTCCAATTTTGATGAATCACATTGCACATTACTCATTGTAAATATTTTTAACTTGTCGCTGCTTTTTTGTTTGAGTAAAATGTAACTTGTCCTAAGTGAAACAGAGTTCTCTTTCGTAAATAAAATGAGTATGGCGCCATGGTGATTCTGAGTTTTAGATTTACATGGAATATCAACAAGCAGCAGGACGAGCTATGCGAGCAATCAAGTGCGTAGTTGTTGGTGACGGTGCCGTCGGTAAGAGAATCTCTGTAGTTAATTTAACCCAAAATTATTCTTCTTCATCACACACAGGAAAAACTTGTTTATTAGCGTCTTATGCGCAAAATAAATTTCTGGGTGAATATCGTCCAACGGTGAGTTATTTGCCAATTTCAATGTGAAATTGGCAGACTTTTATTATTGCGACTCGTTTTCAGATATTTGACAATTATGCTGTCACGGTAAACATCAATCAAGAACCTTATACATTAAATTTATTTGATACAGCCGGTGAGTTATTTGAACGTATTATGGATGTAATCGATGTATTTTTATCCTTGATTCTAGGACAAGAAGACTACGATCGTCTTCGTCTTTTGAGCTATCCTCAGACCGATATTTTCTTGGTGTGCTTGAATATCGCTCTACCTTCATCGTTTGAAAATGTTCGTGCAAAGGTTTGTTACACTTTTCGAGCACATATCTCGATTGATCTCATTCGATTTTTTCATGATTCACATTGATAGTGGATTCCCGAAATAGCTCATCATTGTCCTCATACTCAATTTATACTAGTTGGAACACAAATCGATCTTCGAGATGATCCGAAAACTATTGCCTCTTTGAAACAGTCCCATGGGCATTTGATTTCATTCAAACAAGGCGAAAAATTGGCGCGTGAACTCAAAGCAGTAAAATATATTGAGTGCAGCGCATTGACACAAGTAAATTGATTGATCGAAATTGATATTCCTCTTTGATTGAATCTATTTCACTTCTAGAAAGGTGTAAAGGAAGTCTTTGATGAGGCAATCATTGCGGCCCTTGGGAAGCCGAAGAAACCCGAAAAACATTCATGTTTTATCCTGTAACCAAAAAAGGCATATAAGAGAAACTTAATCCGTCGACAAACAAAGAACTAACTTAAATATTGTTGTTTTTACATGTCCAATATCTTTGGATACTTTTGCATGTGTACAAAAAAAATCAACAAAATATTTTCGAAACACTTCAGTTACATTTAAAATTTAAAGATTGTTTGCGTACCAAAGGTTTTGAATTGATCGAGAACACGAATCTCTTTCTTTTCTCGAGAGTTCTATTGATCCCATACGACAAAAAAAAGTTAATTGATAATTTGACACAAACAGACAAAGATTCTGAAAAGACATACAAATGCGCTGATCGTGGTTTCCGTTTGAATCTTTTCATGTCCATTCAAAAAAATACCTGAACCGGCCACCTTCATCATAACAAGTGCATGAACACGCTTAAAAAGAAAGCATTTGTATCTGAAAAGTGTGCAAAAAGTTTTTTTTTACATTTTTGATAGGGTATTCGTAATAGACGTGAACACTCAAAATGGTTGAACATATGAGTGATTTCTGTTACACAGTTTTTCTCAAACTAGAAGCATCTACAACCATTCATTTCCTTTACCCGTGAGTTGGTCAACTGCGCTTTGGTACATAATCAAAATATTAGGCTTTTACATACTAGTCGAAGAAAAATAGAAGGGATTCATTTTCAAGTCTTATAATTGGATTTTGCNCTCCAGTGATACTCCACCGATACTCCATTCGTACTCCAGTCGTACTCCAACCTTACTCCACTAGGGATGCAACGGTGATGATAACCGTAGGTGCGGTTACCAAGTCGAACCCATTCGCAAGAAAAACACCATTTTATAAGAAAACAACGATATTTCATAAAGGTTGACGAAAGTAAATCGAGGTCGGAGAATACGAATCTGAAGTCAGTTTTTGAAAATTTTGAACTAATTTTTTTGGGTGAAAGGAAGGGTTTTTTGAAAAAATAAAGATATTTCATAAAGGTTGACGAAAGTAAATCGAGGTCGGAGAATCCGAATCTGAAGTCGGTTTTTGAAAATTTTGAATTCAATTTTTTCCACAAAGGAAAGGTTTTTTAGAAAAATAATGATATTCTATAAAGGTTGACGAAAGTAAATGGAGTTCGGAGAATTCGAATCTAAAGTCAGTTTTTGAAAATTTTGAACTAATTTTTTTTGGCTGAAAGGAAGGGTTTTTTGAAAAAAAAAGTAAATCGAGGTCGGGGAATTTGAATCTGAAGTTAGCTTTTGAAAATTTTGAGTTTTCATCTTCACATATAATCTTTTTCAGGAATAAATCTTTCTAGAAAAAAAGACGATTTTCAAGAAGCGGTTTAGTCTTGGGAAGAGAAAATTGAAAAATTCAAGGATCTGATTTCAGATTTGGATTCTTCGGTTTCGATTTCGATTTACTTTCTTGAGCCTTTATAATATATAATTACTTTTCTGAAAAACCTTTTCCTTTGTCGAAAAAATTAGTTCAAAATTTTCAAAAACTGACTTTAGATTCGAATTCTCCGACCTCGATTTACTTTCGTCAACCTTTATGAAATATCGTTGTTTTCTTATAAAATGGTGTTTTTCTTGCGAATGGGTTCGACTTGGTAACCGCACCTACGGTTATCATCACCGTTGCATCCCTAGTGGAGTAAGGTTGGAGTACGACTGGAGTACGAATGGAGTATCGGTGGAGTATCACTGGAGTAGAGTGGAGTACCGGTGGAGTATGAATGAAGTACCGGTGGAGTAGTGTGGAGTATCGGTGGAGTATGCACTCCTGGAGTATCGCCTTTTCCCCCTTGAAAAAAGGACAACAATATTCTAATGGTTATTGTAGATGAAACTGCTTCCAACAAAAAAAAATGAAGAGAGTCCTTTGAAATAAAACTTAGTTTAGTAAAAAAAGCTGTTAGCACAATCTCTGGGGAACACGACTATTGTGTGTAAGACAATTGTGCGCGGACTTTTATGTGCAAGACAATTATGTGAACGGACAATTGTATGTAAGACATATGTGTGCAAATAAATACTTTCTACCAAAAAAGAAATGAATATCATTCAACATAGAACAAAGTACAAAAAATAACAAAAATAAATACACCAACAAGAATAAATCAATGAACAATTATAACATAAATGTGTGAGCAATGACTTTCAATTTTTGTATATTATCATTAGTAGGATCTTCTAAAATTTGTAAAATTCGGGACGCTGTACATTGAGTTTTGACCCTCTTTGGTTTTGGCACGACGACTGTTACTAATTGACAAATCTCACCATCTACTTGCGATTGCTCTGTTTAAAGATTAGTCAAAAAACGCCGAAAACCAGAATGTGCTGCATCCAGAATGTTGGTAAGCCGTCAATACCACCCTTCGACAGCGTTGTTGGTATAATCGAATTGGTTTCTTAACGAATTGTACAAGATGTGACTGGGAATATTAGAATTGTTCTTCTATTGCGACTTCGATATAGACCAATGTAGTAATCTGCAAAATAATTGTAAAGTGGATCAATGTCTGATATTTGTAAATCACCAATATTTTTAAACACTGACAACATCATTTAACTCCAGAAAGGCTAACCCGGGAAGCATGTGCATATTCTTCGTCGTTTCCATATTTAGTTGTAAGACCTGCTTGTTGAACTTGTCGATAGATGTTTTGTGTTAGGTGAAAAAACCAAGCATGAGCACTTGATTGAGGCCAACATGAACTAACAGCTTTCATTGCTCCAGATTCAAAATCAGTAAGAATTGTCTTAATGATATAATAGCTTGATAAATCTTTTTGTAAATTTCTTCAGTTTTACGAGACATAAGAATATATGTCAATGGAATAATATTTCTTTGTATTGAACCGTGGTTTGAGTACAGTTGCTAAAATATCTCAGGCACCGCCTTAATAGTGCCATCCATATATGCTTCTGTACATGATTGAACATGATCAAGTTGTTGATTCATCGCAAAATTAAAAACCGATCCGAATCTTAATTTCCTGATTGGTATTACAGAAATTGTTCGTTTTTCTTTGTCAGAGCAAATGAGCCGGTAATATGCATGTCTGATATGGACCGAGGATTCGTTGGAAAATTTAGATTTGCAGCTCGTTGTCGATAAACCGTGCATTTTATGTTGTTGATAGTCGGAAGCTGACTTAATACTGCAGTGTATTTTGTGCAGATTGCTGTAACAACAATTGAATGCGTGCGCAGGTTGCGAGTTT